>JAXQQM020078150.1:0-24879 GCA_034641835.2 Pinus albicaulis
CATTTTACTTCAGCATCAATTTCTTTTTTAGAATATATGCTTCTGTGATCCATATAAAATTGTAAATCTCTTTCGGTAATAATCACATATAATGGAACGTTGTCGACGCGTTTCGAACCAACCAGTGTGGTTCATCATCAGGACTAGGTGAGAGATCAGATCAAATCAATAAGCTTAAATAGATGTAGAGATGTTTAAACTAGCCGTTTTTTTTAAACGGCTAGTTTGACTTTTTAATAATTTAAAATGTTTTTAATAAGTAACGCTAGTTCCTCCTACTATTAAACCAATTAATAAATTTATTCATTTAGTTAATAAATTATTAAACTTATTAGTTTTAATTATTTAGTAAACATATTAGTTATAAATTTTTTAAATTAAAGTGAGAGGTTAAAAAATAAGAAAAGAAAAAGAAAAAAGAAATAGATAAATAAATAAAAATAAATAAAAAATAAAAATAAAAATAAATAAATAAATAAATATAAATATAAATATAAAATAAAAATAAATAAAAATAAAAATAAAAAAATGTAAATGTAAATAAAATATAAATCTAAAAATGAATATAGCAAAATAAAAATAAAATAATAATAGAATAAAATAAAAATAAAAAGAGAAAAATAAATAAATAAAAATAAAATATCAAACTTTCAAAAAATAAACTAAATAAATAAAAATAAAATAAAATAAAAAATAAATAAAAATAACTAGCTAAATAAATAAATAAATCCAATCAAAACAAAATCAAATCAAATAAAAATAAAATAAACTAAAATAAAATAAATAAAATAAAAATAAAAATATCTAATATCTAATAAAAGAAAAAATAAAAATAAAATAAATAAATAAACAAAGGCAAATAATTAAAAAAAAATTTAAAAAAAAATATAAATAAATAAAAAAATAAAAAATAAAAAAATAAAAATAAATAAATAAATAAATAAAATAAAAATAATAATACAAAAAAAAAATATATATATATATAATAATAATAATAATAATAATAATAATAATAATAATAAATAAATAAATAAATAAAATCAAGGACATAAGGCAGGAATCCAACACCTGCTAATGTTCCAACCATCATCTCTGTTGAGATTAAGGGGTCTTTTTTCGATTTCTAAGGCCTCTCTTAACTTACGATCAATCACGCTCCATAAAATTCACCATGGAGCATGAAATAGATGGAAGCATTCCCTTCCTTGACGTTCTTATTTCTAAAAAAGATGATCGCTCTTTCTCCCATCAAGTTTTTCGGAAGAAAACTCATACTGAGCAGTACCTTCAAGCTAGTTCACACCATTTCCCTGCTCAAAAATTGGGTGTCCTAAACACCTTGGCCACAAGGGCGTTGAGGATCTCTGATGAGTCTCACCTTGAAGGGGAAAAGTCTCATCTGTTAAGTGTCTTTTGTAAAAATGGTTATAGTAGATCGCAAGGCCTTAAAGCTTTTCTTAAAGCAGCAAAAGGTCCTCTATCTAAAAAGAATAAAGACCCTAGTCAATGGTCCCGCAGTGTGCGTCTTCCGTTCATTCAAGGAACCACTGATAAAATTGCGAGGGTCCTTAGGAAGCATAGGGTGTCTCCGTCTTTCAAGCCCCTTAACACGATTCGCAGGTCTCTCAAATCGGTTAAAGACCTGATTGACCCTAGGGATGGGAAAGGTGTCTACATCATTCCTTGTTCCTGTGGGATGCCTTACATTAGTGAAACCGGTCGATCTATAAATCAGAGAATTTCTGAACATGCTGCTGACATTAAGCATGGAAGATCGCGCTCGTCTGCCTTAGCTGAACATCCAGAAAAGACTAACCATCATATTTTCATTGAAGAGGCGAAGGTCATTGCTAGGATTGACCATTTCCATCATCGTAAGTTAAGAGAGGCCTTAGAAATTAAAAAAAGACCCCTTAATCTCAACAGAGATGATGGTTGGAACATCAGCAGGTGTTGGATACCTGCCTTATGTCCCTGATTTCTTTAATTTTGCCCCCCCCTTTTTTTATAATTAATTAATTAATTTATATTTATATTTATATATATTTATTTATTTTATCTTTTTATGTTTTATTTATTTATTTATTTTATATTTATTTAGTTTTTTTTTTTTTTAATTTTAATTTTTCTTTTTTAATAATATATTTATTTTATTATTATTGTTATTATTATTTTTTTTTTTGAAAGTTTGATATTTTATTTATTTATTTATTTTTGTTTTGTTTTGTTTTTTTTTTCTTTTTATTTTTTATTTTTTAATTTAATTTTATTCTATTTTTATTATTTTTTATTTTGCTATTTTTTTTTATATTTATTTTTTTTATTTTTTTATTATATTTTTATTTATTTATTCTTTAGTTATTTATTTTGTTTTGGTTTTTTTTTTTAAATTTTTTATTTATTTATTTTGAAAGTTTGAAAGTTTGATATTTTATTTATTTATTTATTTTTCTTTTTTTCTTTTTATTTTTATTTTATTCTATTTTTATTTTTTTATTATTTTTGATTTTGCTATTTTTGATTTTGATTTTGATTTATTTATCTATTTATTTATTTATTCTTTAGTTATTTATTTTATTTTAATTAATTAATTAATTAATTTATTTTTTAGCCTTTCGCTTTAATTAATAAATAAAATTGATATATAAAAAAATATAACTAATAAGTTTATTAATTCATTAACTAAGTGAATAAATTTATTAAATGATTTAATAGTAGGAGGGAACTAGCCGTTACTAATTAAAAACATTTTAAATTATTAAAAAGTCAAACTAGCCGTTTTCTAAACCGCTAGTTTAACCATCTCTACATCTATTTAAGCTTATTGATTTGATCTGATCTCTCACCTAGTCCTGATGATGAACCACACTGGTTGGTTCGAAACGCGTCGACAACGTTCCATTATATGTGATTATTACCGAAAGAGATTTACAAAATCAATTTCTTTTCTTTGAGACTACTTCTAGTTGGTGTATCACCATAGACAGTGCTACTTTTATTGGAATAAAAAAACATCCCTGGATTGATAATTAAATGTGTGTTGTTCAGTCATTTAATAAGTGATTTATATAGTCCAACATTTTGGCACCATTACCAGGGATGGCAGTGACGATCCAATCAATTAAATTTGTTTCTTAGAAGTGAAATTTCCGTGTGTTTTTATAAAGTGTCTCTAGCGACACAATTGTCGGGCAGTAGGACGAGAGGTAAGAATCTACACAATGCTCTAATAGACTTGAATCGAACATAGGATCCCTATTTGAATCGAACATTTCTATGAACTCCTTCTCCTTCTCTCTCTCATATGCTCTAATCCATTCAGCTGGTGTCGTTATTGAAGGCCTTTGGGTTCTCTCTCGTTTACCATTGAAATCGGATGTTGCTCTTCTGTAAGGGTGTTTTTCTTGGAGGAATACACTGGAGAAATCATACATTGGTTTTCATAGGTCCTTGAACCATCTAGATTTCAAAGAAGGTCCACAACATTTACATCCAAAATACCCTTTTGTTACAAGACCTGTGAGATTATTGTATACAATTAATATGCATGGCACGTTAAAGAATATCATGAAGATCAGAACAAATATCACAACGAATTAAATAACTAATATGTGAAAGAATATTGTTACGTATACAAACAAATCAATAAATTAAACATGTAATTTACCAGAGAAAACTCCTAGGCACATATGCCATACAACATAAAACTCTTCTCTGCTGTGATAGGTCTTGATACATTGTATACATTTATCCTATCCCATAATTCCTTCAATTCATCTACTAGTGGTTGTAAGAAGACATCCATATTCTTCACTTGCCTTCTACCAAGGACTATGAGAGCCAACATAAGATTTTCATTCTTCATGGACAACCATGGGGGGATATTGTTATTGATCACTACTATAGGCCAAACAGAGTAGTTGGTGTTCTGGAGGGAATATGGGTTGACGCCATCCATGGCTATGCTAAGTCGTAGACTTCGTACTTCATCCTTGAATTTTTCCAGCCATGTATCCTCTGTATGCTTCATGGCTATTGAATTAGTTGGGATTCACATAACTCTGTTGTGAAACCAGCTCAAAAAAAGAAGAAGAAAAGAGATATCAATGCCTTAGAAATAAGCCACTTCGAGGGGGAAACCTCCAATACATTACATGAATGAACAATTCTTGGATGATACAAATTACAAAACCTCCTTTCTATATCTGAGAGTCCATGGGGCCACAATGTAATCCTAGCTGACTTAACAATAATAATTTAAGGGCACAATAATAACAATATGGGGATTACAAGGGTACAATAATAACAATAATGGGGTTACACTAACAACAATAAGGGACTATACTAGTAATATAGGGACCTATCATGCCCCTCTCCTTCAAAAAATTGTTTTCCTCAACGTTTGAGTAGCTCTGGGTGCTTTTGTATAAAATTCTCATCCTCCCTTGTAGAATATTTAGTGGGTAAGTTCTTCCACTTGATGAGATACTCTGAAATTGAGCGATTTCGTAGCTGTCGAGTTCTTGTTTCCGTGATCATTTTAGGTTCCAATATGATTTTTCCTTCCTCATCAAGTTCTAGTAATATTGTTTGAACTGGAATATTTTCACCTATAACCTTCTTTAAGCATGAAACATGGGAAACTGGATGCAGTCGTGAAGAAGCAGGAAGCTCCAATTTGTATGCCATAGTACCAATCTTTTGTAACACCTTGTAAGGACCATAGTACTTTGGCGATAATTTATTATCCTTCTTAGCTTGCTTGAGGGACATTTGTTTGTATGGTTGTAGCTGTAAAAATACCCAGTCTCCTATATCAAAACTTCTCTCGTTGCGATGTTGATCTGCCTGTTGTTTCATTCAATTTTGTGCCAAATTCAGGTTATCCATTAAGAGTTGGAGAACTTCTTGTTGATGCTTGATGTGATCTTCCACTGCTTGAACCTTCAAATTTTCTCTTAAAGATGATGTGATGGATGGTGGATGATATACATAAAGTGCCATAAATGGGGTCATTTTTGCTGCAGTATGGAAGGAAGTGTTATACCACCATTCAGCGAGAGGTAACCACTTGACCCATTATGTTTTTTTATCAGATACAAAACAACGAAGATATCCTTCCAAAAATTTATTTACTATCTTAGTTTGACCATCAGATTGAGGATGATAAGATGAGCTATGAGCTAATTGAGTACCCAAACAAGAAAATAACTCCGTCCAAAAATTTCCAGTAAAAATGGGATCTCTGTCGCTCACAATAACCCTTGGGTTTCCATGTAACTTTTGAATTATGTCCATAAATGTAGTAGCAAATGTACTTCCTTTAAATGGATGAGATAATGCACAAAAGTGTGCATACTTGGTAAATCTATCAACTACCACCATGATGACATTCTTTCCTTCAGACTTAGGTAAACCTATGATAAAATCCATTGAAATCTCCTCCCAACGTTGACTGAATAGGTAGTTGTGACCCTGGGGTCTTAATTATCCTCAACTTTATTCACACTGTAATAAACATTTGTAACTTTGAATATGATGAACGTTATCTGACAGTTCTTCTTCTACATGAATCAAGTTTTTAAAAATCCTGAGTGTCCTCCTAAAGGAGAAGTGTGCAATTCCAGAAGAATATTTTGTTTTAGTTGGGAATTCTTACAAAGATATAAGCGATCTTGTACCATAAGGAATCATTTTTCCAACTAAATGTATCATATGTACTAGGATCTTGCTGCAACTTTTGAATGAGTGTCCATACATCTTTGTCCTTCTTCCATTCATCTCTTGCTTCGGTTATCCAATCTGGTTGGATAATAGAAATGGCACAAAGCAATGCTTCCAGCTCTTCATTCTTTCTTGAGAGTGCATCTGCAACAACATTAAGCTTTCCTTTTTTGTAGATTATTTCAAAGTCATAACCCAACATCTTTGTGACCCATTTTTTCTGCTCTTCTGAAGATAGTCTTTGTTCCAAAGAGTGTTTAAGACTATCATGATCAGTTTTTACCTTGAAGTGTCTTCCCATTAGGTAAGTTCGCCATTTCTTTAGTGCATGCAGTATTGCTAACATTTCCTTCACATAAATAGGTTTCTGTAAATACTTTCCTTTGATTGGACGACTTTCAAAAGCAATGGGTCTTCCTTCCTGCATTAAAACTGCACCAATTCCATTTCCTGAGGCATCACATTCCACAATAAAGTTTTTTGTGAAGTTTGGTGTAGCTAAGACCGGTGCTAGGCACATTGCCTCTTTAAGACGTTCAAAGGCCTTAGTTGCTTCAGGAGTCCATGAAAATGCATCTTTCTTCAATAATGTTGTTAGAGGTGCTGCTATTCTCCCATAATTCTTAACAAACTTGCGATAATACCCTGTTAACCCGAGAAATCCTCGCAACTTCTTTATGGTTGTGGGGAGTTTCCATTCCTTAATGGCTTTAATTTTGTTAGGGTCTACTTTAACACCCTCGTGAGATAAAATATGACCCAGATATTCCACCTCTTGTACTCCAAAGAAACATTTGGATTTTTTTGCATATAATTGTTTCTCCTGCAATAGTTTGAGCACCCTGTCAACATGTTCAACATGATCCTTCCAAGACCTGATGTAGATTAGTATATCATCAAAAAATACTAGCACAAATTTTCTAAGGAAGGGTTTGAAAATGGAATTCATCAACCCTTGAAATGTAGAAAGTGCATTGGTAAGGCCAAAAGGCATGACCAAAAATTCATAATGACCCTCATGAGTTCGAAATGCTATTTTTGGAATATCTTCAGTCTTCATTCTAATTTGATGATATCATGAACGAAGATCCAACTTGGTAAAATAAATTGCTCCATGTAATTCATCCAATAATTCATCAATCACAGGAATGGGAAATTTATCTTTAATGGTGAGCTTATTGAGCTCCCTATAATCCAGACACATTCGCCATGATCCATACTTCTTGTGTACCAATACTACAGGAGCAGAGAAAGAACTTTGACTAGGTTGAATTATACCCGCCTCTAACATTTCTGCAATCATACGTTCAATTTCGCTCCTTTGGACATAAGGATATCTATAAGGCCTGATGTTTGGAGGAACACTTCCTGGAATCAAATGAATAGCATGATCATGATCACGAATAGGTGGGAGTCCTTTGGGAGTTTCAAACACCTTGGAATGATTGTCCAAGACTTTTTGGAGATCTGCAGAAATAGATGATTTTGATGTTGGAACTTCTAGTGAGCATAATTGTTCAATTACACCTAGTTGTTCTTTCTTTAGAAGCTTTGTCATGACATTAGAGCTTATTATCTTTCCCAACTTCCCTGCAATACCTCATAATTCGACTTCCTTTCCTTCTAAACAAAATTTAAAGAAAAGTTCTTGAAAATTAAAAGCTACCGTCCCCAAAGATTGTAACCATTGTACTCCTAGTACAACATCAACACCTCCCATAGGAATGGAAATCATTGGATTATTCAATACATATTCCCCCATGGTTAGCTTGATATTATGGCATTTTCCATAGAAATTTATAGTTCCTCCATTTGCAACCATCACTTGACATTCTGGTGTTGGGTATAGGAAACAATTCAATTCCTTGGCTACCTTACAATGAATATAATTATGGGTACTACCTAAATCAATCAACACTATAACCTTTTTCTTCTTGATATGTCTTTCTATCTTGAGAGTTTTAGGAGCGGTAATTCCTGCCAATGCATTACATGATATGGTCGGACTCATTTCTTCCTCTTCTAGGGCTGGTTCCTGGTGTATATCCTCTTCTTTTAAAGATTCTTGTTCATTTTCTTCTTCCTCTTCACAATCTATGTAAAATAATTTCTTCTCAGCACACTTATGACCTTTAGTTTATTTGCTATCACAACTGTGGCAAAGCCCTTTTGCTCTTTTTTCTTCCAATTTTTGTCGTGTCAAACATGTAGGTTGTAGAAATCTAGGAGTAGCAACACTTCCATCTTTATAGAAGTGAGTGGTAGGCTTCCTTGTCACCATAATTTTACATTCAATTTTTCTTGCCAACCTGAATGCATTCTCCAATGAATCAGGTTCCAAAACGTGAACTTCATGTTGGATGTAATCCTTTAAAGTACCTATGAAGAGATCAATCATGTGTTCCTCTGGAATATCAGTTACCCTTATATTCAATTTTTGGAAGTCCTCAATGTGCTCCCCCACTAAACACTTTTGTTTGAGATTTATCAATTGGCTAAAGAAAGTGTTGCTCTTTGTATCCTCATAATGTGCTATCATTTCCTCCGTAAAAATTGACCAAGTGACAATTTTTTTACGGAAGCAAAGGCATCGATACCATACAAATGTATTTTGTTCTAAATGTAAAGTTGCAATGCGTACCTTTTGTGTGTTTTGCACATTATTGAGATCAAAATATTTCTCCATCTTTAGTATCCATGTTATAGGATCATTTCCATCAAACTTCCTCATATCCATTTTTGGAATATGGTGGTTCTTCCCTCCAACATTAGAGTTTATGAAATCACGATTAAAATTTATTTTGTTCTCATCATGAGTTTCCACTACTACCTTTTCACCATTAGGAAACATTTCTTGTATCAACTTTGTCAAACCTTCCATGTCTGCTTTTAGATCATTCTTCATGTTTTCCATCTTAGCTTCCATGTCATCCATCTTAGATTCCATGTGAACTTCCATGCCATCCATCTTAGCTTCCATTCCATTCTTCAAACCATCCATCTTAGATTCCACGCCTTTCTTCAAACCATCCACCTTAGTTTCCATGCCTCTCTTCAAAACTTCCATGTCATTTTTTGTTGCTCTTTGCGAGAGTGAAATTTGTTGCACTTTCTCTTGTAATTTTGATATGTCATGTTGCCATTCTTCGTCTTCATGAGTCATAGTAGAGCCTTATAAAGGCTTAATGGGTGTTGAATTCTTTTTAGGGGCCATTTTAGAATCTAATACTGATATCTATTCTACAATGTGCCCTTCGAATCAATTCAACTTGATTCTTCAAACAAGACTTATGCAATTCGAAAAAAAATACCCACCTTTTACTTGCTTTTGAGGAGCTCGATATTGAAATTGACTTATCTCTATACTTGAAGATCCTTAATATCTAAAATTCAGCCCTGTAGTAGTCCTCTAAAGCTTATTTCAAATGCCACAGGTATGACTTGATTTGGATTCTTCAAGGAAAATTTATGTCCAATCTCCCACAATGACCTAATTATGGACTGGTTTAGTAGATCGAACTTGTATGACTTTCCACGTGTCACTGTTTTCTCCTTTTGCTTTGAAATTTATAGATAGGAAACTACATTCTGTGTAATTCTAGTCACTTTTTACAGAATTCCAATCCGATGCTTAGAGAGAGAGTTATGAATATTTTCCCACGATCACTTCTTTGAGATGAAATTCAGGAGCCTGAAAAAGACCTAACTTCCATAGATCATATCTCCAAAAAATTTGTGAGCCAAGCGCTGAACTTTTGCAACGATGTTCCTCAAGATTTCTGCTTCACGCTGTAAAAATTTCCACTTCTGAATCTTCGTAGAGAAAAAATTATAGCAAAAATTACGCGATGACCTTTTTAAGTGAAATTCAAGAGCCTGCAAAAAGCCCTAAATTCCATAGATCATATCTCCGGAAATATTGCGAACCAAGCTCTGAAATTTTGCAACGATGATCCTCACAATTGCAGCTTTGCACTATAAACATTTCAGCTTCTGAACCTTCGTAGAAAAAAATTTATAGCGAAAATGCCACGATGACCTGTTTGGAGCAGCGGAACCCTAACATCCAAAGCTCTGATACCAAATTTTGTGAAACTAGCTCCAAAAATAGAAGAAAATAGATATCAACACCTTAGAAATAAGCCACTTTGAGGGGGAAACCTCCAATACATTACATGAATGAACACTTCCTGGATGATACAAATTACAAAACCTCCTTTCTATATATAGGAGTCCATGGGGCCATCATGTAATCCTGGCCGACCTAACAATAATAATTTAAGGGCACAATAATAACAATATGGGGGTTACAGGGGTACAATAATAACAATAAGGGGGTTACACTAACAAAAATAAGGGACTATACTAGTAATATAGGGACCTATCAAACTCCCAACTCACTTCCGTGTGAAGCATGCCATCCCTGTAACATAGATAATTCTTTGCAACGAAAGAGCCTTTGAATCCTTGGGATTATAGGCATGTGCCTCAATATCTTAAAAGGAGGAACAGTACGTGATTTACCCTTCTTCTTTTATTTATCATACCTATTATGCCCACATTTCGGACACATCTCTTTGTCTGCATATTCTCCTCTATATAGAATACAATCATTTGGACATGCATGATATGATATGTACTCAACACCCAACATTTTCAACAATTTCTTTGCCTCTTCGCAGCTACTGGGAAAGACATTATCACTAGGAAGAACCTTATCTTTGAATAACCTGTAGTTGGTGATCATGGAAAAATATATTAATAAATGTAAATTAATGTTGATATAATTATTAACGTTCATAAAATTTACCATTTGTAATGTTCATTGTAGTGTACTGATTATATTTCAAATTTATATAATGGAGTACTTTATGGTAACTTACCTCAAAAGCTCTAAGAAACATGCATTCGACAAGCCAAACTTTGCTTTCAAGTTGTACAGTAACATCGTTGTCCCCAACTGGGTAGACTTTGATTGACCGCCAGGTCCAAAGAGAGGGGTGGTGGAAGAAAATTTAAGGCTTTCGAAAAAGGTGTCAGTGATATGAGCATCATCCCCTAGTTGATCATCATTTTGGAATGCATATAACAACATTATCTCCATGGCGGTCGTATCCCTTAAGTAATCATCTATACCAACCTCTATTTGATTGCCTCCATTGCCAGCTTGTGAAGAACTATTATTGCTGGAGTCATTCCTAATTGGTGAATTTGGACGTAGCGGGAATTGAATCGGTGGTTGATTCAATCATCCTTGGTATCGTTTCTCTCCGATTTTTTCTCTTAATTTAGTCTTCTCTCAATTTGACATTGTCGTGGGGTGCAACGAAAGGTGGTAGGTAGGTCTCTCATCATCACTAGAATCCTAATAATTAAAAAATATATATTTGAACATGATTAGTACAAAATATATGATATCAATTAGTAACCACATTGACAATATTGCATGATTATAAATTGGTTTGACATTGAAATAATTACATTAATCAATATACCAAACAATTATAATTATTACCATCATTGTCCCGGGATTATGGCTAGAAGATGCAATATTGTTACAATTGGCAGGGTGAAGCAGTTGTCCATTTTCATCTACCAAATGTGTCTTGCGGTATGTAGCTCCTGATAAGAGCTTCCGACGTTTTGGAGTTGTTTGAATATTTTGTGCATCTGAACTCGATGTTGAATCTGCATGAACCTACAAATTTGTATACATTATAAATTTAATTAAGTTGTGCATGATTGACATGGATAAAAAACATAAATTCAATTAGATAATGAAAATATAAATAAAATATGAAGTAAATATTACGTCTTGAGATGGATAGGGAGAACTCCGCGATGAACTTTGAGAAATATTATGGAATGAGCTAGATTTTGAAGAATTGTCTATTCGATATAATTATGATATTTTCTCCCTAGATTTGAGAAAAATCAACAATAAATTTTGCTGCACACACCTAAAATTAATTTGGTGCCTTACAAATGGACTTCTTGTTATCGGTGCTAATGTACAGAGAACCGCACTGGTGCATTTTTGGTACTACACACCAGTGTAATTTTATAAACAGAGACACCAGTGCAGTGCTATTACATGATGCACCGGTGATGAATAACTGCAAATAAAAAAAGCGCAAATTAATTTTCTTTAAGTGAAAAAAAGCGGTAAATTGAAAAATGGGTGGCAAAATATTTTCGAAAATCTAATTTCATAAAACATTTATTTAAATACTAAACACTTTTCATTATTTCACTATTTTTGCAAAAAACTTCAACCAGAGATTTGAAAGAGACATACCTCGAGCAAACAGAGCACGAGAGCACTGTGGAGTAGGGAAATACATTCGAACAGAAGTATTCAGACAATTAAAATTCCAAACTTTTGGTGATTCAAACCCTGTAGCATAGAATTTCAAACGATCTTGTGATTAAAGTTTATTGTTTTTTTTACTTCTTTTGTAGTTTTTTTTACGCAGTAAAAGAAGAAAATCAAAGTTTATTTATTTTTTTCCTTTTTTCTACAGTTCTTTTTACTTTTTTCTACAGTTTTCAGGAAAAGAAAAAAAAAATCCAATTTTAAAAACAAACCCTATATTCTTTTTGTTTCTTCCCTTTCTTCTCCCTCTTTCTATGATTTCAGAATTAGGGTTTTTCAATTTAGATTTATAGGGTTTGTATTGCTAAATATAGGCGTAAGACATCCAACCCACGGGATGACTTGCATAGTTAGATCCCAATCCATGTCGACCCTTCAGTGAAATTTAAAAAAAAAAAAATTCATTGGTGCACCCGGCGTAACCTAGCGCATCGGTGCGCTAGATTTTCCCAACGCACTGCGAAAGTATTGTGATAAAAAATAAAAAATAAAATAAAAAAATTATTTTTTTATCAATGCGCCATATGTAAAATATGGCACCGGTGTGCTATTTCATTATGGCGCACCACGAACATGCTATTTCGCACCAAAAAAAAAAAAAAAAATCCATTTTAGAAGAAAACCCTACATTATTTTTGTTTTTTCCCTTTCTTCTCCCTCTTTCTGTGATTTCAGAATTAGGGCTTTTCAATTTAAATTTATAGGGTTTGTATTGCTAAATATAGGCCTAAGACATCCAACCCATGGGACGACTTTCCAATCCATGTCGGCCCTTGCATGAATTAAAAAAAAAAAAAACAGATTTTTTTTCATGCGTAACCTAGCGCAGTACTGGTGCGCTATATTATCCCAGCACACCGTGAAAGTACTGTGATAGAAAATAAAAAAATAAATATTTTTTTCTCAGTGTGCCATATATAAAATATGTCGTCGATGTGCTATTTCATTATGGCACACTGTGAATGTGTTGTTTTGCACAAAAAAATATATCCATTTTAGAAACAAACCCTACATTATTTTTGTTTATGCCCTTTCTTCTCCCTCTTTATGTGATTTTAGAATTAGGGATTTTAAATTTAGATTTATAGGGTTTGTATTGCTAAATATAGGCTTAAGACATCCAACCCATAGGACGACTTGCATAGTCGGATCCCAATCCATTCGGCCCTTGCGTGAATTTAGAAAAAAATAGATTTTTTTTCATCGGTGTGCCCGGCATAACCTTGTGCACCGGTGCACTGTATTAGCCCAGCGCACTGCGAAAGTACTATGATAAAAAATTATTAAAAAAAATAAAAAAAATTAGTGCGCCATATGTTAAATATGCTGTCAGTGTGCTATTTCATTAGGGCGCACCACGAACATGTTGTTTCACGCACAAAAAAAAAAATCATTTTAGAAACAAACCCTACATTATTTTTGTTTCTCCCCTTTCTTCTTCCTCCTTCTGTGATTTCAGAATTAGGGATTTTCATTTTAGATTTATAGGGTTTGTATTGCTAGATATAGGCCTAAGACATCCAACCCATGGGACGACTTGCATAGTCGGATCCCAATCCATGTCGACCCTTGCATGAATTAAAAAAAAAATAGATTTTTTTCATCAATGTGCCTGGCTTAACCTAGCGCACCAATGCGTTGTATTGTCTAAGCACACCACGAAAGTAGTGTGATAAAAAATTAAAAAAAAAAAATTTATCAGTGTACCATATGTAAAATATGGCACTAGTTTATGCTACAAAAACTAACACTCAACGATTTTTATTATTTTCTATGTGTTAATCGGTGCGGTGGTTAACATGTAACGCACTTGTGCCCCTTGTTGACATTGAGCACCGTACAGTCTATTATGCGGTTTTTGTGGTGCGTTTATAATACCTCCGCACACCGACGTCGGTGCGTACAGAATAAATGGCGCACCGATTTCTTGAGATTTGTTTTTTACCTGAGAATTTAAAATTTTATTTATAAATATATTAATGAACGAAGTGGTACAAGTTTTAAATTGAAAAAGAAATGACTGACAAGAGATCAAGTAACAAAAATATTGATAGCACATCAAGAAAAGAAAAAAAGGCAAGTTCTTTGTAAATTCTTTACAAAAAATATCATTTTTGAACTATATGTAAGTTTAACTAATATGTATTGTTTACTATGTATCATGCAGAGCTACAAAATGATGAAGCTCGATAAGATTATTTCTTATCTAGGACTAGAAGATCGTAAAATCTTGATGGAAAATTTCCAAAAGGATGAATCAGGTGAATGAAAAAATACTATTGATCCAATATGAGTTTCTTTTTTTAATTTTCATTAATAATATACTTAAAATTATTAGATAACATGTGTCAAACAATCTATTAATTCACATCTGTTTAATGTTCTACAGGGACCAACAACTCAGAAAAGGAATGTTGTTGTAAGAAAATAAAAAAAATATAACATGCAAATGAAAATGAATTGCTCCTTAGCTCATCTGGAGTGGTGCTGGAGGTTAACGAAAAGGGGAAAAACTTTTACAAAGGTTTGAGGGATCTAGTGGAACGAATGTATAGACGTTCTTTCCACTTACAATATAAAAACCAATCCAATGATTCCAAGAACCAAATTGTATCTAAACTACAAGAAGAGTTTCTAGAGAATTGGCCAATGAGACATGTCATACTTTTAATAGCAAAAATGTACCAAAAAAAAAAGAAGGAATGAAAAAGTAATATTCCTTTAAATGTTTGTCTAGAATTATTTATAAATATCACTTTTTTTATATTTACTTTTCATATATCAATATAAAAAGTAAATAGTTTATTGTCATGTTACATTTTCAGGAAGATTATGAAAATATCAAAAGATGAATGAGTTGATATCAGAAATACGCCAGTAGGAATGTCCAAAAAGGTGTACAAGGAGATGGTCAAAGAAATGGACAAAATTGCATCGCAGGAGGAGCCATCTCAACAACAACATGCTTCAAATGTAATATGTAATCATTGAATTTTTCGATCATTAGGTACAACAAATAAAAAATCTAGCGTTAAATATTAATTTTCAAGTATTTTCTTGCAAAAAATAAAAGAAAATGGAACCCATTCAGCACATAAAACAGGATGACAAGGAAGAAAAGGGTTTATATCTAAGTTTGTGAGTAATTGTTACTTCCTTATAACAACTTAACTTGATATCATTTTTATATTTTTTAAGCTGTTTTACAAAAATCATCATTGAATATCTTCAAACGAGTGCTAACATACAAAGAAGAACCATCAGAGGAATTGATTGAAATTGGGTTAAATATGGGTTGTGAGTATATGTTGGCATATCATAAATTAATTATGGAATTTGTAAGCATCTATCAATCTTGTTTTACTTAGCTCTGTCTATAATTAATAGATTAAAAAAAAATCTTTTATATTAAATATATGATTTGTCATGGGGTATAAAACTTGCATGAAACAAAGTATGGAACTGCGCCAACATATGAAATCTTGAAATTGTTGGGAAAAATATTGAGAGGGGGGGGTGAATCAGTATTTGCAGCAAATTCAAAACTTTTTACTTTTGCACTCTTTAAAACCCATACGCTACTTTCCTTTAGTAAACTCGCGTATATACGTGGATATCCTTCATGCAACTCGCATATTAGCAGATATCTAAATATGCAGATATTTATTAACTTAGTTCTTTGCACTATTCAATCATATGATGTTAAGTTAACAGTAAACATGTGTAGTAACAACAGAATAAACCATCACACAAAACATCACACATGAACACCAGGATTTTTAGGTGGAAACCCAAGTCGGGAGAAAACCACCGCCGGCAGCTGTCAAATTTCAATATTTTATTATAGAGAAAACATCTTACAACATATGTGCTGGCGCAGACTTGACCAGCACGCAGGCACCCACCTGCGCTCGTTTACCAGCCTCTCCCGGAAGGGAGCTACGACCCCCTGACTCGTTTACCAGCCTCTCCTGGAAGGGAGCTACGACCCCCCGATCTCGTTTACCAGCCTCACCTGGAAGGGAGCTACGACCCTCGAGATTCAAGCACCAAATTTCCTCACCCTCCGGAAGGAGCTTACGACCCGATCTCACTTCTCATTTAGAAGGGAGCTTACGACCCTCGATCTCGTTAATACTGCCTCACCCGGAGGGGGCTACAACCCCCCGATCTAAGGCTACAACCTCAAGATTCTATGACTCACGTTTCATCACCTTTTATCGCGGATCCAAAGCTTCCTTTAGGACACCACTGCACACGTTTCATCATATTTTCAGACTGGACCCACTCCACATATTTAAGCTCAATCATACAACCAAAATGATTCAGACAACTCAGAACTGCAGAATACAGATATCAATAACACAGCAGAACAGATCAAAAATTTCTTACCACAGACTTCATCAAACCCTAGTTTGCATACGTGCTTTCCTTTCACTGATGTCGTGTATATACGCGCTTCCGTTCATACAAATCAACGTATACTTCTGTACAAATTACAAATCCAATTTCATTGCGCATACGCGCTTTTTCTTTAGCGAAGCCGCGTATATACGCGCTTCCTCTTCGGCGAACTAGCGTATGGTTCTTCAGAACTTTTATGTCATTGAAATTCTTCACAACAGATACATCACTTCAAATTTTACCCTTTACCTTAGACAGATGTTCGCCTCATCACAGATCTAATCATTCCATAGACAGATCTAGCAAATACAAGAACATTTCAGATCTAGATCCCCTTCTTCCTCATTGGTGCATCATATATTCAGATCTATCATTCAACTGTAACCCTTTCCATTCAGATATACTTCAGAGAGAAGTATTCATTCAAGCTCAGACATCTTGCACCCACACTCATGATTTGCACAATGAATCTCTTCTCCTTATATAAGTTTATCCTTTTCAATACCATGAGCCAAAACCACATTACTTCCGATGGTATTCTCGATCTGGGCATTTAGACGAATCATTACCCAATACAATGGGTCAATACCATGGTGGTTCCCCTCGGGCTTTTTCACTTTTCTTTATGAGCGTTTCCCATACATATACATGCAGCACGTACTTTGTCAAGGCATGTGACTTCTCCTACGAATCCGCGTATGCCTTGAGACATACTTCTTTCACCATAGATTTAGCACATGCTGAAATCCTTTCTTCATTGCCTTCTGTACTCACTGTAGATACATCATATTTAGTTCATCAAGACATATTCTATCAAGCACAACTTCATCAAGTAAGTTGCCATCATCTTCATCAAGTGGGTGGTCTTTTAAGGACAACACTCAGCATCATATTGCTAGCAAACATCATTTCATATCAGATTTACATCATTTACCAAGTCTATCAGGTCAAGAATAACTTCATCAGGTGGATTGCCATCAAGGACAACACATGTCAACTATCTCATGTCTTCATCTTCATTCAGTGGGTTGCCATCCAGGACAACACTCTGCATCATATTGCCAACAATCTCCCCCTTTGGACTTGATGGCAACCACGATGGTGTTTGATCACCATAACAGATAGGTACATTAAGAATATAATGGCACCATGTCACTCTCCCCATTATCGTCATTCAAACACCATGTCACTCTCCCCCTTTGACATCAAGGGCAAAGGGCGGATCAAAACCAACACACTCTCCCCCTTTTCTCCTCATGTAGAAGAAGGGCGTTGTAGATCTGATGTGCACTGAAATTATCATGCTCCTTCTGAGTTCATGCTGAAATTTCATCCATATGTTTCAATGAAGCACATGACTCTATGACCTTCCTATCACCAAGGACTCATACTTACATCAAAGATCCAACCAAGTGGATTTACATATGAGACTCAAATACCCAACCAAGTGGGTTTACACATTTCAATTCAACTACCCAACCAAGTGGGTTTACAAAATTTGACTCAGCTACCCAACCAAGTGGGTTTACAAATTTATCAAGTCCTTACATGACTGAATATTACAATTTTACATCATGGATCTCTACATGGCCTTTTCATCAAACTACAAATATAACTTTAAGACCAACACCAGAAATTCCTCAAGAAAGAGAACATATTTCAGAACCATCATAATGTCAATAATGCATTATACTCAGCAAAGCTAATGCTCCCCCTGAATCTGTGCATCCAAGCATCCTTTCCATATGACTAAGGCTCCCCCTTAGTTTGTGCATCCTGAACACTTTCAACCAATCATCAAGGCATATTTAAAACATCAGAGATTGAAACAGTATTATAAGAACTGGAACACCACCAGAGATACCAGAGATACCAAACAGTATTGTAGCTGTGCTGAAGAAAGCTGACCCTAAACAGAAATTTGTCAGCAATCAGACATACGCGGTTTTATGTGCATGAACTCGCGTATATACGCGACTGTGTTTCAGGAAATCCGCGTATCCAATACCATCTTCTATATTTTAACCAGATCTGATCCTTTGTGAGGCAAAGACAGTGTTCAGCTTCTTTCTGAAATATTTGAATGCTTCCCTGGAATACAGATAGATAGAACAATGTAGTTGTGCCTTCAAGTGTCATCCAATGGTTGTAGCATAAACACATTAGTAACCAAGCCTTCAGATTCTTTGCAGCATCAATACATTCTTTCCAAGAGAAATTATCATACCAGAACAACATCTTCACATAAGTGTCAAGCAATCATCCATGTGGTCCAACATCACCATGATCTTTAAGATTTAACATGAAGTAACATATGTAGGGAAAAGATCTCAACCATAGTAACAAACTCTGCATGATCTATTATTATCTCTGAATCATAATACTTCCAATCTCATCCAATAGTTAAAGTTTAGCAAACAGTAAACAGGGCTCATTCAAAGTCTCATCATAATAAACCATGTATCAAGCCATCATCATTTGAGCATGAGTATCACAATAACCAAAGAATAAGCAGACATAGTGCCAACAATGCAATCATTAGTCTTCAACCTGCTGCTCCCCCTGAACCAGTGCTCTTTCTTAACTTGTGCAACCTGAACACCTTCATCAGCAAGTCATCAGCAAAAATCTTTATATGATCTGTCCTTATCTCTGAATTATAAGACTTTCCTCTCAGCAACGAATACTCTTCATCAAGAAGCAAACAGGACTCATCCATAATCTTCAACATAAGAAACCATGTATCATTTCATTAGCATGAGTATAACCAGAAAAATGCTAACAGTACAATCATTAGCAATCAGACTGATGCTCCCCCTGAACCTCTGCTCCTGAACTTTAGCTGTCATCCCAATTCTCTTATCATTAATCCATACACAACTGTGTTTGCTGGAACTCGCGTGTATACGCGACTTTTGTTCATCTAACCCGCGTATGGAAAGTGAAGCATAGAAATTTTCACATTCCTTCATCTCCCCTGAACTTGTCCTTCCTGTACCTGTCTTCTTCATATCAGATGCACTGTCAGAAATACATATAACCAGAATAATCAAAACAACCATGAGAATCATCAACCATTTCTCCCCCTGTGACGATACATTACTAATCCCTATAATGTATCTCACATCATTCCTGCAGTCAATAAGAGAAGTAAGTTTCAGAAGCGGATGACTGCAGTAGGGTCAATATTCCCTACGTTTCTGACCGGTCCTCCTTCTTTCTCCAAATTTGCTTGAAACTTCTTATTGTGGGCTGGAAGTTATCCAATTTCTCATATCTGTTCATCCTACATTCTTTTTCTACATGTCCATACTTGTTACAAGCATAACATCTCATGTGGCCAGAGAAATAAGTATAAGAATCATAATGAGCTTTTCTATTCTTCCTTCTATTGCAATCAACAGCTTTGTGACCATACTTATTGCATGAAAAACAATATCCCTTGAAGAAACCAGAGTACCTTTCTATGTAGGATCTGTTTGTTTGTGGCTGAAACAATCTGTTTCTGCAATTGGCTGCAACATGTCCATGATTATGACATTTAAAGCATTCAACATTATTGAATGATTTCCTTTGAGAATTCATGATTGTCGGTTGACCTTTTGTTTCTTTCAACACTTCAGATTTTGCATTGATGTCCTTTGATTCTTTAGCACCTCCTTGTGAACTAGGATCTCCTTTAACCGTTTCATGAAAACCGAGACCAAGTTTTATAGAGGGAGACCTTTGACTACTAAGAATATTGTCCAGAATCTTAGTACTATCTTGAAACCTCAAAAGTTTAACCTTTTCTTCTAATTTACCTTTGAGAATGTTTACCTCAACTTCCAAGGCTTGACATTGCTTTGTCATGCTTTCTTCTTTCCTTCTTCCATCTTCTACTTGATCCTTCAGATTTAGAATCTCTTCTTTCAACCAATTTTCGTTTTCTTCACATGTTTGTTGCAGCTCTTCATTCTTATTATTTGATTTTTCCAGATCTTCTTTGAGAGAGTTGATTTTTGCTTCAAGTCCTTCCTTTTCACATGACAGAGGTTCTTCATTCTTCTTATTTGATGCTTCGAGATTTACTTTCAGAGATATGTTTTCTGCTTGAAGTTCTGCATTCTTCTTATTTGATTTTTATCCAGGTCTTCTTTGAGGGAGATGATTTCAGCTTCAAGGCTTTCACTTCGATTGGTTACTTCATCCTGCAGTCTTTGATGTATTTCTATCTGTCCCTTCATTGTTTCTATCTGTCCATTCATTTTAGAGATCATCTCATTGTAGGCAGATTCCTTCTCATTAAATAATCTTTGTTGATCTTCTTCTAGGTCCACAACATTACTTTCACTATCTACACCATTGCTTGCACAAAGAAGATTACAAGGACCCCAATCACTATCTGATTCATCTTCTTCAATTTCTACTATACATGTTTTCTGAGATATCTGCTTGCTTCGAGTAGCCTTCTTCTTTTGCTTCTTTGCCATGAGCACTTTCAGATCATGGTCAGAATCTTCTTCATCTTCACTGGACACTTCATCATCATCTTCATTTGCATAAAAACTCTTCCTCTTTTCAAATTGTTTCCCTTTACCATGTTTTTCTCTATAAGGACATTTAGCACCATAGTGACCAACTTTTCCACACTCAAAACATTTGAAGGGAAGCTTACCTTTGAATCTTCCAGTACCTAGTTGGAGTTTTCTCACAAAATTCGCTTCTTCTTCTTCGGATATATAGCTGGTTTCTTTGACAACTTCCTTTTCCTTTCCTTTTGCAGACGCCTTAAAAGCAGCTTCTCCGATTTGAGAAGGACCTCCTTGTCTCATTTCAAAAGCAATCAGAATACCATGTAATTGAACAATAGTAAGAGTTTGCAGATCTTGCCTTTCTTCAATAGCTGAAACTTTAGAGTCAAATTTTGAAGTCAAGGATCTTAAGACATTTTCCACCAGAGTAGTATCGGTTATGGTTTCACCCAAATTTCTCATTCGATTTACAATATCATCTAGACGAAGAAAGAAACTGGCAATACTTTCATCACTATGCATCCTTAAATTTTCATATTCAATTCCGAGAGTTTGGAGTTTTGCACTTTTTACCTTTGTATCTCCTTCATAGCTCAGAATGATTTTGTCCCATATTTCTTTTGTTGAATTTAGCTGCATCACTTTAGCAAATTCTGGTTCATACATGCTTCCTAATAAGACATTTACTGCTTTGGCATTGATTTCATACTTCTTCCTTTCTGCTGCATCAGTAGGAATACTTGCTGGGTATTGATAACCTTCTTCCACGATTGCCCATACATCTGCACCAAGACTTTGCAGATATGTTTTTGTTCGTACCTTCCAGAATATCAGATTGCTTCCATTGAATAGAGGTGGCTTTATAGACATTACTCCTTCTTGACTTCCCATTGCGACGGATCTCCTTTAAGCGATCAAGCTTCTCCACAAGGACCCGCTCCGATACCAATTGTTGGGAAAAATACTGAGAGGGGGGGGTGAATCAGTATTTACTGCATATTCAAAACTTTTTACTTTTTCATTCCTTAAAACCCATACGCTACTTTGTTGAAGCCAAGTAGCGTATACACGCGGATATCCTTCATAAAACTCGCGTATACACAGAGATCTAATTATGCCATTAGTTCTTCACTTATATCATTCCATCATTCATTCATTAAATGTTCTATAAACAGTAAACATGTGCAGTAAGAACAGAATAAACCATCACACAAAGCATCACACATGAACACCAGGATTTTTAGGTGGAAACCCAAGTCGGGAGAAAACCACCGCTGCAGTTGCTCAGCCTCCAATATTTTATTATAGAGAAAACATATTACAACATATGTGCTGGCGCAGACTTGACCAGCACGCAGGCACCCACCTGCGCTCGTTTACCAGCCTCTCCTGGAAGGGAGCTCCAACCCCCTGACTCGTTTACCAGCCTCTCCTGGAAGGGAGCTACGACCCCCTGATCTCGTTTACCAGCCTCACCTGAAAGGGAGCTACAACCCCCTGACTGAAGGCTACAACCCTCAGCACCTCTATGGACCACGTTTCATCAATTTTCACACTGGATCCAAAGCTTCCTTTAGGACACAACTTGCAGGCCACGTTTCATCATATTTCCAGACTGGACCCTCTTCACATATTTAAGCTCCATCATTCAACCAACCGAAACCGTACAACTCGTAAATGTAGAATACGTATAGCAAAGAACACAAATGGTAACAGACTCCATTTCATAACCCATGCTTCAGCAAACCCTAGTTTGCATACGCGCTTTCCTTTCATTGATACCGCGTATATATGCACCTTTTACCATACAAACCCGCGTATACTTCTGTACATATTACAGAGTTAATTTCACTGCGCATACGCGCTTTCTCTTCAGCTAAGCCGCGTATATACGTGCTTCCTCTACGGCAAACTAGCGTATGGTTCTTCAGATATTTAGGTCATTGCAATTCTTCAGAATAGATACATCACATAGATTTTACCCTTTACTTCAGATAGATGTTTGGCTCATCTCAGATCTAATCATTCCATAAACAGATGTAGCAAATACAAATACATTTCAGATCTAGATATCCCCGCTCACTCATTTCCTCTTTCATAGGTGCATCTCCGATCTGCATCTATCATCAAACCTTTACCCTTTTCCATACGTATATACTTCTGCCAGAGAAGTATTCATTCAAGATCGTACACATTGCGCCCACACTCACATTTTCACAATGAATTTCTTCTCTTTATATAGGTTTACCCCTTTTTTCGTCCACTATGAGCCAAAACCACAATACTCCGATGGTATTCCGGGCGGTGTCATTTAGGATTTTAATCATTACCCAATACAATGGGTCAATACCATGGTGGTTACCCCTGGTTTTGCACTTTTAGAGCGCTTTAGCCCATACGCTACTTGGCACGTTCTTTTCCGCGTGCATACGCGACTTCCCTTAGACAGATCCGCGTATGACTTGAGACATACTCTTTCACCATAGATTTAGCACAATCTGAATTCCTTTCTTCACTGCCTTCTGTACTCACTGTAGATACATCAGATTTACTTCATTAAGAACATATTCTATCAAGCACAACTTCATCAAGTAAGTTGTCATCATCTTCATCAAATGGGTTGCCTTTCAAGGACAACACTCAGCATCATATTGTCAACAAACATCATATCACATCAGATTTACGTCATTTACCAAGTTCATCAAGTCAAGAATACCTTCATCAGGTGTATTGCCATCAAGGACAACACATGTCAATAGTCGCTTATCTTCATCTTCATTCAAGTACAAGTTATCAAGGACAACACTCGCATCATATTGCCATCACCGATATTTCATATGTTTTGCTCAATTTGAATACACCTCCTGGTTTGTCTAAGACAAAGGCAAGATTTTTAAAGTTGAAAGCTGTAAATTATTGCATTTTAGATAAATGTCTATATTGGAAAAATGCTAGTGGATTATTGCTTAAATGTTTGTCTGAGAATGATGCAGAGAAAATCAAGCATGAATTCCACGAAGGAGAATTTGGAGGCCATCTCTATTGGAAGACAACTGCCAATAAAATCCTTAGGGCTAGTTACTACTGGCCCACCCTCTTTCAAGATGTCCATAAAATGATTATTTCCTGTCATAAATGCCAACTCTTTGAAGGCAAAAGAAAATTGCTTCCCTTACCTTTGTATCCAATCACTGTTGAAGCTCCTTTTCAACAGTGGGGTCTAGACTTCATAGGGGAAATCCATCCACCATCATCTACCCAACATAGATGGATTCTCACTGCAACAGACTGCTTTACCAAATGGATAGAAGTCATCCCTTCTAGGCAAGTCAATGACTCTGTTATCATAAAATTTATTGAAAATCATATCCTATCTAGATTTGGCTGCCCTAGGAAGATTATCCCTGAAAATACTGCTGCATTTGGATCCGAAAAGATGGTTGAATTCTGTCACAAATATCAGATTACATTGGACCATTCTACTACTTATTACCCTCAAGGTAATGGGCAGACAGAATCCTCAAATAAAAGTTTGGTGAACATAATCAAGAAGTAGCTGGAAGACAATAAGAAATCATGACACACAAAGCTAGTACATGCACTATGGGCTGAAAAAATTACACTTAAGAAATCAATTGGAATGTCACCCTACCAGCTTGTTTATGGAGTAGATGCAATTTTTCCAACCAGCCTAGGAGTGCCAGTCATGAAGCTGATCCAAGAAGTACAGTGTGAAGAAAATGACATGATCAGAAGAATAAATCAGACTATACATCTTCAACAAACTAGAGAGGAGGTCTACAACAGAGCATTACAAAAGCAAGAAAGCATCAAGAAGCTGTTTGATAGAAGGACAAAGGC
>JAXQQM020073390.1:0-96650 GCA_034641835.2 Pinus albicaulis
ACCACCCAAGAGAAACTGAAGGAAGAAAAGAGGAAGCGCCCGGCACGGAAAGAGAAGAAAGGCACATCAGCACTTGATATTTTGGCTTCAGCTTCGAAGCATGTTGCTAAGGACCCTTGAGGGTCATGCATACCAATTTTGGGCCCATTTTGACAACTTTTGGTTTTTTGGCATTTTTGGGTTTTTGGTCAAAAACTCATAAATTCGCCATTTCATTTTGAGGATTCGTCAAGGGAGGAGAATGGTACCATCAGATGCCATAATTTCATGAGCAGGTCCTCAACGATTTTTAGAGCATTTGGAGATCATTTGCCCCTTCGAAACATAAAAAAAGGCTCGCATTTTGCACACTCTGCCCGGTGTATCAGCAGACTATAATTTTCTGGCTTTTTACACACAGGTATCGTTTTGGAGGACTTCTGGGTATCGGATTGAAGAAATTTCAGTTGCGCTGGAAAGTAGACACTCAAAGATTTCCAACGAGCTATCATGAGCCTCGTTTCGATAGTAGGAAGGCTGCCAAATGTTTCCGGCAAGTCAGGGGACCTTTTTCTGATATAAATTTGAAGCATTTTTGTAATTTTTGAACCTCAAAAATCTGCTTTTTCCAAATGTGCGTTTAGCTATTTTTGCACTTGGAAAATGATGCAAAGTCAATTAAATTCGCTTTTTTAGCAATTTTTAGATATTTTATGAGATATTTTTGTGCCTTGGGCTTTGCAAAGCCTCAAGGACAAGTTTATATATTTTGATTAGGCCAATGAGGATGGAAGTTGAACCATGAGGTTTTCCTCACTTGAGCCTATTTATTCCACAAGCTCTCATTGTAAACAAGGTTGAACTTGAGAAGAGAAGCAATATATTGGTCATATGAGCTTTGGAGAAAATACTTGTGTTATGCTTTTGGATTGCCTCTTGAATGTTCTTGGATGGATGATGAAGGATTGTTGATGGATTCCATGACATGGTAGAATGGTATAGTGTTTCTTGCTTTGTTGTTGTCTTCTAGTTTTCATTCATGATACATGGTTCTTGCTTGCTATAGATTAGTAGAGATTAAATTTGAGATATGCCCATGGAGGCACCTCAAAATTCTTGAATCTTCATAGCTTTTATGTTTTCTTCCTCCTTAGTTGCATTAAAGAATTCTTAACTTCTCTTTAACAACTTGAGGATATTGTTGCTAGTTTCATTAATAGTTCTATGCATGTTGAGTAGGATGTATGGTGTGCCCTGCTTACCTATGACTGTCCATAGTTCCAGCCATGAAACTATCTCTTTGACTGATTAAGATTATCATTTTGTTTGAACCAAGGAGGCCTAGTCTCGATCTAGCCCTTTGCCTAAAACTATGAAAATCTTGTTGTTCAAAGTGCCCAATAACTTGAAGTACTGTGTTTAGGCATTCCGGCATAGTGTTTTGAGTTGTTAGTCCGTCTTATGTGTTTTCCCCAAAGTCTGATAGCCATTTCCCAAAGTTAGAGGGTCTTATACTTCTATGCATGGCTTGAATGTTTGTTTCTATGTATTGATTAGTTTATAGTTGCATTTTGCATGATTAAGGGTTTGCCCTAACATGTTTATGTTATCTATTGAACCAGTGATGCTTGAAACTCTTTGTTGTTCACAAACTTGATGTCCATTTACTCCATTTTTCCCAAAGATCCTTTCCACCTTGAATCAAATTGGCCCTTCAACAGCCTTGTATCGTCCTCTAAATAGCTTTCTTGACCTTTTGACCCCATAGCCCAGTTAATCTACATCTTGTTATCTATTTTATATCTTTGATCAGTTTCATCCCTCACAACTTAAAAAACCAAAACCAAAAAAACATACTCCATAACTAGCCTAAAATCAGAACACGATAAGCAAACACATAGATATCCTTTACACATATAGAGAGAGCCCTCTCTGAGTCCAGGAAGGCTAGGTCCTCGGGCTCCAAAGCTTGGTTTGATGTTACATTGTCATTTGGCTTGCCAATCAGCCAAATCACGGGACCCTAACATAATGGCGATCACGGTGGGACTTTGAGTTAGTGACAATCTAAGGACACCTTAGAACTCTATAAGTCCCTTATTTTCAAGAATACCTACCAGTGAGCCACCTCATCGCCACACTAACATAATGGCGATCACGGTGGGACTCTGAGTGATAAACAACTTAGTTTCCCTAATCTTTAGAGACTTTTGAGAATACTATCTGATTGACTTATCCCACCGCTCACTAACATAATGGTGATCACGGTGGGACTTTGAGTTAGTGACAATCTAAGGACACCTTAGAACTCTATAAGTCCCTTATTTTCAAGAACACCTACCAGTGAGCCACCTCATCGCCACACTAACATAATGGCGATCACAGTGGGACTCTGAGTGTTAAACAACTTAGTTTCCCTAATCTTTAGAGACCTTTAAGAATACTATCTGATTGACTTATCCCATTGCTCACTAACATAGTGACACTCACAGTAGGACCTTCCGAGTTAGTGACAATCTAAGTACACCTTAGTAACTCCTGAAGTCTCAATCAAGCTTAGTAAACTTAGATATTGTCTGAAGAGTAGAAAATAGCTCCTTCACCATCTTAGCAAAATGATGAGTCAGTTATAGGAAACTCTTCCAAACCTCGTAGGCACATAAAACTCAAAAAACCCCAAAACACTCCCTTAGATTGGTTTTTGTCAATATTGGTGGTGGACCATACACACATATCTCAAAACAACCAAGTTCCACCTGGTGACTCCACTAGCCTCCAGTAGGCCTTACTATTTTATCGAACTCTAGATTACCATCAAATTTATCTATCCCATCGCTCACTAACATAGCGGGAGATGGTGGGACACTGAGTACATGACAGTCTAGCAAACTCTTATAGACTCTTTGGTCCTTTAGATACTTAAACAAGCAAGCAGCCCATAGACCCATTTAGAGTAAACTCTTTTTGTTCTCATCACCCTAGAAAAGTGTTGAAACAAGTCTAAGATACTTTAACAAACCATAGGCTGCACATAAATTCAGAAAAGCCTTAAAAAAAAAAACATTTCCAGATTAGTTACCGGTGGTGGACCATAGCTATCTCCATAAAACAACCAAGTTCCACCTGGCGACTCCACTAGTTCATCTCTTTTATTTTGACCATCCTTCACGTGAGTAGAAATTTAGAGAGACCATCCATCCGAAACATTCACCAATACCATTCTCTCTAAACTCTAGATCCAAAATCTGGCTTCATGAAGAATCAACACCTGATCCCATCCAGACCCAAATCCCCCTATCATAGTAGATGACCCAGAGAAGATTCTATGGCAAGCTTCCGAAACTGACCATCTAGCTACTGGTAGATCCATCCTACCAAATTCACCTTTTGAATTAGAGTCATCAAAAACTCTTTTCAGAAGCAAATCACATAGTAAGATAAGCTTTGACAACCTTGAAACCCTAGACCCTCCACAGAGTCCTAGTAGAGAAGCCTCACCTACCACACCTCCCGACTTTCAGCTTCTCTATCAATTTGGCTCATACCATCCCAGGTCTGCTCAAAACCTGGTCATTAGTCCAAGTACATCCGCCACACCTATCCAAACCACTACTGTTCAAACCACCTCAGCTCATCCCACTAGCCCTCATCTCGTACATCATCCATTAGCTCCCATCATGGCAGCTTGGTACGCACCTTTGGTGTTGCCACTACCTTTGGCTCCCCTACCAGATAAATATCAAGACAAAATCCCACACTTTACCGGAGAAGAAACTGCCACAGCTCAGCAACATGTAAGTAGGATTGGGGATGCTTTTGAATACTTGGAAGTACAAGATGAAACCGTCAGAATGAGAATATTCGCCCAAAGCCTGGGCGGAGAACCCAAAACATGGTTTAAGAGCTTAACTCCAAACAACATCCACAACATACCAGAACTCTTCCAAGTCTTTTTAAACAAGTGGGAAGTCCAAAATAATCCCATTCAAATCCTATCAGAATATAACAACCTAAAACGGGAAAATGGCGAAAGTGTCCAGGCATACTGCATTAGGTTCAATAGTGTCTATAACGCCCTCCCGCCTCACTTCAAACCCCCACTTGGTTTAGTCTTGGCAAAATTCTCCGAGGGTTTTGATCCAGGCATGACATATCATCTGAGAGACAAGGATCCCCCTACCCTAGAGGAAATGCAACAAATAGCCATAAAAACATAAGCCAACTTAGCAGAAAAAAGAGCCAGGACTAGATTAGAAGGAAAAGTCCCATATAGAGATAAGGTCTCCACTTCATCTCCTTCCCTAGATCCTAGAATAGATGGCCTGATCAAATCCATGACAAATATGTGGGAAAAAATGAGTGAAAAAGTGCCTCCTAGGGACAACCAACCAAACCCTCAAAACCGGAAACAAGGCTTTAGAAAATATCAGTCTCAAAATAAACCAAGAGGAAATGATCAGCAGATCAGACCATCCTTCAGTGAGAATTATGTTGATGAAGAGAATAAGGATACCGCACCCATTGATGAAAATCATTGGAAACTCATAGGTTCTGATAACGAGAGTAAGGTTTACCTCACAGCAGAAGAGCAAGAGTTATGCTCCCAAAGTCAGGACGAAACCGACTATGAAGATCTCAAAGATCCTGCCATAGATTTTCAGAATGCCATTATAGAAGCTCATAGGCATTATAACCTTAGAAGCAGAAAAAACCAAGACCACTCCAAGAAGAGTAGCCCTGACACTGCTAAAACCTCTGAAACCATCCTTAAAAAAGCCATGGATAGCAACAAAATTGTGGCCAAGAAAATTGACCAAAACAAAGATAAAGCTATTCAAACAAGTCTTAGCTCAGATACTCCTAGTCCCTGCACAAAGACTCCCGAGGCGACTGTGTCAAACAAGGTCTCAAACCAGAATCAACAAATTAAGAGCATAGAAAAGGTCATGCCCAAAAAAGCTGAAACAAATCTGCCCAAACTACAAACTCCTTTTAGTTTCGAAGGGGAAGTTTCCGAAATAAAAATTACCATACCCCTTACTGAGCTAATAACTGTAGATAGGTATAGATCTCAAATTTTCAAATTTTTTGACATAGGGAGCGAGGCAGATACTTTAAATCTAACTGAAAACAAACCCGAGCTCTTATTCGGCCCAAAAATAGAAGGTCAATACCAAGAAGGATCTGTTTCTCCTTCCTATGTGAGCCTGAACATACGGGACAAGATATTACATAATGCCATGTTAGATTCTGGTGCCTCCCATAACCTCATTCCTAAAGCAGTCATGGAAAACCTGGGACTAGAAGTAACTCAACCTCTGGTAACTCAAGCAGTCATGGAAAACAATACTCCCATTTATTCCACTCATTCCAATTTAGATTCTTTTATCTTATACAATGAAAGTGATATAGACAAGCATATAATGGAAAAGGAAGAAGCTCTCAAACCATCATAAACGCATTTTCCGTTACTAGATGCAGAAACTAATAACCAAAACTTCTCTGATCTTTCTCCTGTTAATCCTGCATATCATAAGTCAGAAAATAGATTTGTAAATCAAGTTGAAGAAAAGAAATCTGGCAGTCCAATGTACATGGCTGGTGACATTGCTTATGTTAATAATTCTCAAATGTTTGATCAATATGTTGACTTATATGATTTCCAAACAGAAGCTAACTTTGCAGAAGATTCAGTTTTTGATTTTCGGGAGGAAGTTCAGTTTCATAAACTTGAGAAAAGTGAGCAGCCATTACAGGTAATCTATAACACTGATAAGGAGAGCCTTGAGAGTTTAGAAGTAAGTGAAGAGTCTCGAACTCTTTTCTCTACTTCACTTCAGCCCATCAGAGATAACATTCACATAATTGGAGATCAACATTTTTTCAGCTTTGATGATGAGTTTGAGGAAGATGATGAATTTCTTGAGCATGTTGTAAATGAGAAGCCTTTTCCTGAAATGGTTGAGGAAGTCATTTTGGACACGGAATATTCCTTAACTCCAGATTTGCAGCCACCAAGTTCCATTGAGTTACAAATTGCAGATGAAGAAAAAGAGGCTGATAAACACATAAGAGTTGTCTCACTGTCCTTTCAAGATAATTTACTGTCAAAGTGTATCCTCGCTCATCAACCTGATGACCTTCACACAGTTTCCAGTCCACTTAATCAGAACACATCAGCTTGGCAAGAGAACTACACTGCAATATATGATGAGTCTGATAGTTCAAGTGATCATGAGCAAGGGGAAGGGTTGCTTTACCAAGAGAGTCCCAAATCTAGTCAAGTGGAAGAAAGAGTAGTCCTGAATGAAGCCTATATCTCAAATCCTCTAGATCAGGTATTATTCCAAGATCCATTTGTTGTTTTCCTTGAGAGGTCTGAAAGAGTAGTCTTGAATGAAGCCTATATCTCAAAACCTCTAGATCAGGTATCATTCCAAGATCCATTGGTTGTTTTCCTTGAAAATTATGAAAGAGTAGTGGGTTCTATCATGAGCAAGTTGCTACCTAGAATAAGGAAAAACTTACACTCCACTGTCCGAAAACAAGCCAAATGGGAGTGGTCTTTTCAGTACTTTAACATCATGAAAGAACTAAACCAGAATCACCCATTTGATCATCTACTTGACTAGTTACATTGGAAAGAAGAGTTCACCAAATGAATGTATGTTGTGTACAGTTTAGATTAGGATAGGTAGATAGTTAAAACTCAGCCTGGTGGGCACCTTTTTAGTTTTAGTTTGTTTGAAGAAAAAGTGAAAAATCAGAAAATACAAAAAACAGTAAAAGTTAGAAAAGAGGGCGAGTGAAGATAGAACAAAGCCCCATGTTCCAAAAAATAGTCTTTCAGAAAGCGAGCAAGTCTAAATGCCGCTACTAGTACTTCAATGTCTTGTTCAGCTATCTAGCCTAATCATAGCTGAGCATGTTTAAATTTATTTGCTGATAAGTTAGTGAGTGAAAAAGATAGTCAACATTGTGTAAGATTGACTTATCACAGAGTTTAGATTAGGGAGAGATTCTGGTTCCACATGCCTAAAATAGAACCAAAGAGAGAAGTGAGGGATGAAAAATACATTGTACATCTTAGCCCCTCTTGTCTAGTTTTCCTTTTGTTGCAAAATAATATTTGTGTGCAGCTTGTCTTTTATGTCGCAAATGCATGACAAATCAGACTGTCTAATCCTGATTTGATCATTTTAAATTTCATCTCTTAGATTAGAGAACAAAATCCTGTCAAACTTCTTAATATGACAGTTGATCTAGTATAGGTAGAGTAATGAAGGAGTTCATCAGTTTAATATGAACTCCCAATAGATATAAGAGTAGAAATAGATAGGTTCATTTTGCAAAAAGAAAAATATACATTGTCAAAAGGTTGCTAGTTCAAATGCGCCAAAAAGAATAAAAAATGTTAGGAAAGATAGTGGGGTAGGTAGAAATATCATTGATGTTAACCATGCTGTCACTTTTCAGAAGAAGCATCAAAGAAGGGTGAAATTTTGCGCCAATGGGTAAGGCACTAGTCTTCATAAGCCAAAGATCTGAATTCTGGACACCTCCTGACGAGGAGCTGCCCTCCCCAAATGGAGCCACTGTTAGTCATCAGTGTTTTTCATTGGTTGGTGATGACTAAATCCATAGCTGAGTTTTCTAGAAGCTGATCTCCATATGTCAATTTGTCATCTAGAAAACCCTCATAAAACTTTTTTTCGCCTTCCTACTTTTCAGCCTGCCCATGTCAAGGTGAAACCTCATTATCACTATCCCATCTAGCTTTAGCCCTACTAGTCTGCCCATCAGCTCTAAAAGAAAAATCCAAGTCTGTCTAAAAACCTCCCCTAATTTAGGAAGTGGCGTTTTAAGGCACTTTTACCCTTGGCAACCATCAAAAGGCCAAAAACCTCCATATGCTACAGACCAATCATGACAGACCTCCCACTCTGCTAACGAAATTGATCACAGCCCTAAGTCGCGCCACTTACACACCCCTAAGTCTCAGCAATGCATAGACCATAGTCTCAAGCTGATTTTAGGTGTTTTACAGTGTTTTATGGATTTTACAAAGACAGGAAACATGTCATCATCTCAGGAGAAAATTCTTGAATCCACATTTAGAAGAACAACTGCTACCCAATGTGAACATAAGCCTGAGATATATCTGCAGGACAAAGAGTTTCTCATAAAGACCTTGCAGCTCCATTCAGCATGAAATCACAGTAGAAGAAAGACAACAATGTCTAAAAGACTTGTAATTTGTCATGGCCAAGAACCTCCTTCATCTATAAGCAGAGGGTTAAGGCGCCTCCTTCATCTACAAGCAGAGGGCGATGGATAATATTGATTTGAAGAAATTACAAAACTGACTATAAGCACAGGTTTGTTTTTACTAGACAGTGAAACAGTGACTCAAGGTTTCTGAAGGAAAGTGATGATCAAAACAAGGCTAAGATCTGAAATGTGCGAGACAAAAGAAAGCAGAGTTTTTGGTCTTGTGTCCTAAGAAAGAAGATAAATTGAAGTTACAAGCATCATCATCATGGTGCAACAGAAAGAGACTCCATGGATCAAAGCTATTGTAACAAAACATCTCTGCAAGGGTGCTAGTCTGAATGGCCCAAATCAGTGCTGAGCATGAAAATACTTCAGCAAAAGGGACCTCTGTGTACTCTCATATTTCTGTTGAGTTGTGGAATATAGTCCATGGTTTCTGGATAAACATAGAGAAAAAGTAGTCAAGTAGTACACAGCCCCAGACATGAGACATCTTGATATCATTCAAAGCGCCAGTGCCAGTTCAGGTGTTGTGATCTACACTCCACCACAAAGACAAATGTATCCTTCAGATGCAGTAGGGTTAGTGATTTCAGAGCTCCATTGAAAAGAAAATGATTGATAAAAGCCTTGGTACCTATGAAATATTCCAGCAGTCATTCTACACCTCATATGTTTGTCTCCTCAGCACAAAGGTATAAAAAGCTTATGATCTGAGTTTTAAACCCTTGGGGAGGCATGTCATTAATGAAAGTAACTCCAATCATAGACAGGCGTCTTTTCAAAACTGTTTATCACAGCTGACACAGAAAATTTGGGTTTATATCCTCAAGAGGCCTTACAATTGAGACTATTTTTCATAATATGCAAAGGAGGTGCTTTGACATGTCAGTTTTTGGAAAACTTGAGACATATACAGGTTTTCATTAGTTTAAAATATCAAGAGACACCATATTGGTATGTTTGAGTAGAGAAAGGTGTTGGAAAGAGCGCCCTTTTAAAGACAGAGAATGAGTTTAATAGACACCTGGCAGTCAAATCATTGTCATAGTAAGGCCTTGTCACCTTGAAAGCAGCCAGAAGCAGACGCATTAGTTTTTAGGATCAAAGGATAAATCTATCGAAATACTAAAGTTGCCTCATCATCTTTAGTACATTGCTGAGTAGTTGGTCCGGGGTTGAAATACTATGAAAAGGTCTAACAGTGGCAAAAATCACCTTCCAAAAATATAAGCACTGTGAACATATTGGGTGACCTTTTGAATATTTTTTTAAATAGGTTGATATCTATTAAAGTTGTTTCAAGACATGAAAACCCTTTCGCCAACATCTTTCAAAGAAGTGGATCCTCTCAGCATAGTTAAAGATCACTTTGGATTTCAAAGAACAGACCAAGACATCATTTCAAAGGGCAAGACCTTGGGAAAACCATCACAAGTCCAAACCAAGTGGTTTTTCGACTTGTTGCATTTCAAAAAGACAAGGGCCATTGCAAATTCATTATTCAAACACCACAGCCCAAGCGAATCATTCATTGGAGGACCGAAGAAAGGATTTCCAAGTAGATATACAGTGTTTTCGGGTGTTAATAGTCACGCGGCGCGCTCAGGCGTGCTTTTTACACTACGACACAAGGCTGCGCGGCACGCCTGTAGCCTTGGGTCCTGTCGGCCCGACAGTGACCCAACACCAGGGTTTGCGCAGCGTTCTTCCTCCTGAAAGTGCCGTGCATGGATTTCAACCTCCAACACACTTTCAACTTGCCTCCAAATTAACTTCGACTCACGAAAATGTTTTGCATCATGTCTTGAGGTACTCTGCACATTTTTCCCCTTGAATTCATGATTGTTTGATGATGTTTGGGGCCAAGGAAATAAGGTTTGAAACAAGTTATGTTAAGTAACTATGTTCAAAGAGGAATAGGGTTTTTTATTCTAAATCTGAGTTTGAAATAGCTCAAATTCACCAGCAGGGAGCTTATCCACTGTTAAACTGCTACATCACCATACATGAAAAACAGTGCTTTCCTGTGTGAATATCCGTTATTTAAAAACTGTGCTGAGTGGTAGATATGCTGATGAGGTCCTCTACAGAGAAAGAAATTGCGTTGAGCTAAAAACTGTATGTTTTCACCTTTCTTATATCAAAAAACAACGGTGTTTTATCTTCAAGGCATCAAAGGGCAAAGTTAACCCTATAAACCACAGAAAGGACAGTTTTTCACTGAGTATTCTAATTGACTGTTTTTCTGTTCTTCAAAGCTCACTGTCAAGTTGATTTTCAGAGGTTATAGAGGCATTCTTCTAAGGAGGACTGGTATTCTATATTGAAAGGGAGTCTTGGCTTTTGAAAGGAATAAGCTTATACAGCCTCTGTTGAAACTTTTGGAGCATTTTTAACTCTGTCACCTTTGTTCCATAACTGTGAAATTGACTATATGACTACACTCAAGATTGACTGTATATGATGTGAACTGTGTTGATTAATTAACACACCAGACAGGGACAGGATGGTGGAGTTAGGAAGTTTACTTTGGTCAAAGATAAAAATGGGTGTTGACCTCCAAACTTCACAAGAGCAAGGTGATTTTTACATTATGCCCAGCATTTTCACCTAACAGTCTATCTCCATTTCACTGCATTGTCTTTTGTTAAGAGGTCTGCTGGCTGAGATACATATTAAAGGTGAAAAAACCACTTTTTAAGGGAGCAGGGGTTTTGTATTGTGAGGAAAACTTTTTGAAGTCATTCAAAGACATTGTTTCTCTATCTACACAGTGAATTGACAAGGTTTGGTTCAAAGAAGGCAGTTTAAAGGCAGTAAGACTGTTTGGTGTTTCAAGAGCTTATTTAGCCCAAAATGCCGCCCAGGCAAGACCGCAGAAGTGGTTTACATAAGAGATATGAGCCAATATTTACAGAAGAATTCAATGCACATCCATCCATCCTCTTCAATTTTCATGAGGTAGGTTGTTTTGATTTCTGCCAGAAGGTACAGGAGGTCAAAAGTTTCTCGCCCTTGACACACCTATGCGCCCTGAGGTTCCAAAGCAAGCATTTCCAGGTAGCAAACCTTGATTTCAAGTTTTCCCCGAGGTCAGTGTCTAAAGCCACCAAAATTCCATATCATGGCGAGAAATGGTTCAAACAGACCCATCTAGACTTGGATGACTACAAGCCTTTCATCAAGCCCGAGCATAGAGATACTTGCACTGATATTTTTCCTTTCTCTTATCTTCTTGATAGCTATGCTCCTCTAATGAAGGTCATAATGAAGTATTTTACTTGTGAAGGGAGATTTACTCGAGTTTATGCCTACGATGTCTGACTATTGATGCATTTCACTAGAACTGGGCAGCTAAATCTCCGTTACTTTTTATACAAAAGCATCGAGAAGATGGCATCCACAGTCCAGAAGAAGACTCCATCTCTACAAATAGCCTCCCTTTTCCATCATTCTCTGATCAAAATTATCATCCTACACCAGCTAGAAAAGAAAGAGGTTCCATGGGATGTTTTTATCAGCCACCTAGATTTCTCTACTGTTCCTCCTGTCCATATATCTCCCACCCAGCCTATTCATCGCCCTGTACCTTTGTCCAACAGGCCTACTCCTAGAAGGCTCAAGATCACCATAGAATAGTCAGGACAACATGAAGAAGAAGGACATGAACAGGTAGAAGAGGAAGAGGATAAACATGAAGAAACTGATGAAGACCAGCAGCATGATTTTGATGGTCAAAGGCAGCAGCTTGAGCCACAAAGTGAGCATGAAGTTGAAACACACTAGCAGCTTGAAGTTGCTGAATAGGGGTAGCAGTTTGAACAGCAAGAAGAAATGGATGAAGAGCAGCAAATTGAAGATGAAGGGCAACAACAGGAGCAAGAAGAAAAGAGTTCTGAACAGCAGCATCTCAGTGAAAATGAACAGCAGGGACAAGAGGAAGAGCAGCAGCTTGATATTGAAGGTCATAAACAGCAGTTTGGGCAGGAATTTGAGCAGCAGCTTGAGCGAAAAAATGAACAGGAAATCCAAGCACAGCAGCAGCATAATGTTGATGATCAAGGTCAAAAAAAATTTGAGACAGATCAACATCATGACATTGAAGGGCAGAAGCGACTTAAAGAAGACACACAGCAGCCTCAAGGAGAGCAGCAGTTTCAAGAAGTTGACAAGGGTAAAGCAATTGTGTCTCCTTCCCCTAAAAAGACAAAGCCCAGCACAGCAAGAAACAAAGGGCCTAAGGCTGCCACTCCAAAAGTGACAAGAGTTGTCCCTAGCAAAATAAAATCGCCCAAGAGACCTCTCACTAGTATGCCAAGAAGGAAAAGTGCAAGATTGGCCTTCAAAGGGAAGGGCAAGATTGAAGAAAGTCAAAAACATGGAGGTTCATTGGCTGTCATTCCAATCCAAAGTGATGACAGCGATAATGAAGCCCGCATTCTTGAAAACCTTCTAATGCATCGAGAGGGTCAAATTGAAGCATTGGAGAATGACCTTCATCGGGCAAAGGCCTTCAATCACTTTTTGGAGATCCAAAATAAACAAATGAATGTCCATTTGGCTTTCCATGAGGCACAAGCTATCAAATACAAGGATGAGGCAGCTAAAGCACACATAAGGATAGAGGAGCTCATCGGTGAGTTTGATGAAGATGAAGAAGAAGACCAGCCTAGGCGGAAAAGGCCTAGAACCATAGGGCTTAAAAGGGCCTTGGAAAAGCAAAGGGAAGAAGAATAGGCCCATCTTCAATCCTTTCCCCTCACTGCACTACTTGAGCAAGAAATTGAAGAAAATAAAGAGGCATGGCTAGAAAGAGCCAATAAAAACTTGGAGATGAAGCTTGAAAAGGAAAACAGAGACGTGGAGCTGCAAAGGAAGATGACACAGCACTATCAAAAGTTGAATCAGTTTTCCCGGCGCAAGCTAAAGGCCACCCAAGAGAAACTGAAGGAAGAAAAGAGGAAGCGCCCGGCACGAAAAGAGAAGAAAGGCACATCGGCACTTGATATTTTGGCTTCAGCTTTGGAGCATGTTGCTAAGGACCCTTGAGGGTCATGCATACCAATTTTGGGCCCATTTTGACAACTTTTGGTTTTTTGGCATTTTTGGGTTTTTGGTCAAAAACTCATAAATTCGCCATTTCATTTTGAGGATTCGTCAAGGGAGGAGAATGGTACCATCGGATGCCATTATTTCATGAGCATGTCCTCAGCGATTTTCAAAGTGTTTGGAGATCATTTTCCTCTTCAAAACAACGAAAAAGGCTCGCATTTTGCACACTCTGCCCGGTCTATCAGCAAACTATCATTTTCTGGCTTTTTACACACAGGTGCAGATTTGGAGGACTTCCAGGCATCGGATTGGAGAAATTTCAGTTGCGCCGGAAAGTAGACACTCAGAGCTTTCCAACGAGATATCATGAGCCTCGTTTCGACATCATGAAGGCTGCCAAATGTTTCTGGCAAGTCAGGGGACCTTTTTCTAATATAAATTTGAAGTATTTTTGTAATTTTTGAACCTCAAAAATCTGCTTTTTCCAAATGTGTGTTTAGCTATTTTTGCACTTGGAAAATGATGCAAAGTCAATTAAATTCCCTTTTTTAGCAATTTTTAGATATTTTATGAGATATTTTTGTGCCTTGGGCTTTGCAAAGCCTCAAGGACAAGTTTAGATATTTTCATTAGGCCAATGAGGATGCAAGTTGAACCATGAAGTTTTCCTCACTTGAGCCAATTTATTCCACAAGCTCTCATTGTAAACAAGGTTGAAATTGAGAAGAGAAGAAATATATTGGTCATATGAGCTTTGAAGGAAATACTTGTGTTATGCTTATGGATTGACTCTTGGATGTTCTTGGATGAATGAAGAAGGATTGTTGATGGATTCCATGACTTGGTAGAATGGTATAGTGTCTCTTGCTTTGTTGTTGTCTTCTAGTTTTCATTCATGATACATGTTTCTTTCTTGCTATAGATCAGTAGAGATTAAATTTGAGATATGCCCATGGAGGCACCTCAAAATTCCTGAATCTTCATAGCTTTTATGTTTTCTTCTTCCTTAGTTGCATTAAAGAATTCTTAACTGCTCTTTAACAACTTGAGGATATTGTTGCTAGTTTCATTAATAGTTCTATGCATGTTGAGTAGGATGTATGGTGTGCCCTGCTTAACTATGACTGTCCATAGTTCTAGCCATGAAATTATCTCTTTGACTGATTACGATTATCATTTTGTTTGAACCAAGGAGGCCTAGTCCCGATCTAGCCCTTTGCCTAAAACTATGCAAATCTTGTTGTTCAAAGTGCCCAATAACTTGCAGTATTGTGTTTAGGCATTCCGGCATAGTGTTTTGAGTTGTTAGTCCGTCTTATGTGTTTTCCCCAAAGTCTGATAGCCATTTCCCAAAGTTAGAGGGTCTTATACTTCTATGCATGGCTTGAATGTTTGTTTCTATGTATTGATTAGTTTATAGTTGCATTTTGCATGATTAAGGGTTTGCCCTAACATGTTTATGTTATCTATTGAACCAGTGATGCTTGAAACTCTTTGTTGTTCACAAAATTGATGTCCATTTACTCCATTTATCCCAAAGATCCTTTCTACCTTGAATCAAATCGACCCTTCAACAGCCTTGTATCGTCCTCTAAATAGCTTTCTTGACCTTTTGACCCCATAGCCCAGTTAATCTACATCTTGTTATCTATTTTATATCTTTGATCAGTTTCATCCCTCAGAACTTGAAAAACCAAAACCAAAAAAAAACATACTCCATAACTAGCCTAAAATCAGAACACGATAAGCAAACACATAGATATCCTTTACACATATAGAGAGAGCCCTCTCTGAGTCCAGGAAGACTAGGTCCTCGGGCTCCAAAGCTTGGTTTGATGTTACACTGTCATTTGTCTTGCCAATCAGCCAAATCACGGGACCCTAACAACCCACAGCAGAATGGGGTCGCGGAGAGAAAGAACATAATGATCGTGGGTGTTGCATGAGCGATGCTGCATGACCAGGGCCTACCGATGCACTTGTGGGCGGAAGCATGCAACACTGCAGTTTATGTGCAAAACCATTGTCCTCATAGAGTACTTGGAATGAGTATACCTGAAGAAGATTTTACTGGTAAGAAGCCTGATATTTCTCATTTGAAGATTTTTGGCTCACTTGTTTACATTCATGTGACAAAGGACGCCAAGAAGAAGCTAGAACCGACTACAGAAGTTTGGATATTTTTTGGGTACACAGAAACACCCCATAATTATTGTGTGTATTTTCCAGATAGTCAGATGACTGTTGTGTGACGGGATATAAAATTCAATGAGGTGAAAGCCATGAAGTTGTCGTTTGAGAGGGAGCTACACTTGCATGCAGAGGAGGAAATTCTTGTTCCCAAAGATGAGCCTCTAGATGTGGATCAGCCACAGGAGGAGATTCATGGAGTGGAGGAGTCCACTCAAAGGCAGAAAGCGTACCACAGAATTTGAGAGACTGAAGCTTGATGCGACATAGAATGTAGGAGTCCCTAGATCATAGCGGAGATAGAGACAATCACCTGACTGATTTACTGGATACATTGCTCTTATGAGCAACTGTATCGTGAGAGAGCCATCTTCTTTCGAAGAAGCAGTGCAGGAGCCCACATGGGTAGATTTCATGGTGGAGGAGTATGACTCCATTGTCAGAAACAGTGCTTGGGAGATTGTTCCAAGGCCAGTGGGAAAATCAGTTGTAGGATCAAGATGGATCTACAAGGTAAAGTAAGCTACTGATGGGAGCGTCGAGAAGTCTAAGGCAAGATTTGTTGCCCGGGGCTTCTCACAGATTGAGGGGATTTACTATGAATAATACCTTTGCACCTGTTGCATGGTATTCTTCCATACGGACCATACTTTCTCTCTTAGCATAGATGGGTTGGCACATTAATCAGATGGATGTGAAGACTGCGTTCCTTAATGGGATCATTGAGGAAGAGGTGTACATTGAGCAGCATAAAGGATTTGAGATCTTCATCAGTGAGTCACATGTGTGCAAGCTCAAAAGAGAACTGTATGGGCTGAAACAAGCACCCCGTGCTTGGTACACTCGGATCGACAGCGATTTCATTGGACTTGGCTTCACCAAGAGTAATGTGGATGAAAAACTGTACCAGATTGTGGTGGAGGGTAATATTTTAATCATTGTACTTTATGTTGATGATTTAATACTAACGGGTGATGAGCAGTTGATACACTCATGCAAGGCAGATCTTGCAAAGGAGTTTGAGATGAAGGATTTGGGCCTCCTTCATTATTTTCTTGGATTGAAAATATGGAAGCGGGAAGGTGAACTGTTTGTGTCTCAAGGAAAGTATTCCTGGGAGATACTGGAGAAGTTTCACATGCAAGGCTGCAAGCCTATTGACACTCCTCTTCTAGGAAATTGGAAGAAAGATGATGCTACATCGGCAGAGATAATGGATGCCATTGTTTATCGATAGTTGGTGGGTTTGCTCATGTATTTAGTCAATACAAAATCGGACATATGCTATGCGGTGAATCAGCTTTCACAAGCAATGGTTAAGCATACCAACCTCTTTTGGAAGGCAGGCAAGCATGTCCTGAGATATATTAGGGGCACATATAAGTATGGTTTATGGTATAGACAGACAGATGAGGTGAAGTTGCATGGCTTCACAGATGCAGATTGGGCAGGAAGCCCAATAGACAAAAAGAGCACATCAGGAGGCATTTTTAGTATCGGATCTATGACAGTTTCTTGGTACAGCAGGAAACAAAGATATGTGGCACTCAGTTCACCGGAAGTGGAATAAATGGCAGCAAGTCAAGCTGCATGTGAGGCTATCTGGATGAGGAAGATCTTGGTTGGTTTATTTGGTTCACATTTGGATCCCACAGTGATACATTGTGATAATCAAAGTTGCATTAAACTCTTGGTTAATCCTGTGTTTCATGATAGATAGAAACATATTGATATCCAGTATCATCATATCAGAGATTGTGTGCAGCAGAAGATCATGTTGCTTCAGTACATTCCTACGAAGGATTAGGATGCAGATATTATGATAAAGGTGCTCACTAGGAGAAAATTCAAAGACCATAGAGGCAGGATCGGGGTGAAGGATAATCCCTATCTTGTTGAGAGGGAGTGTTGAGATTCAACAAGATGATGAGCTTAGTGAAAAGAGTCACCTTCACTAAGTGGGCCTACAGGCTATTTTTAGTGCAAGTCTATTTTTAGACTATGTTTATTTTTAGACATGATGATCATATTTCAGAAGTTGCGGGATGTTATTTGTGGATGGTTGATCAAGTTGGAAAAATAGATGAAATTCTATTTTTAGAATATTGGGTGAAGTCTATTTATAGATCGCTGATCTAAAAATAGATGCATGTCAATTATTATTAGCTCTTAATAATAATCAGACTCTAAACAACAACTTATTCTCTTGGAGAACTTTGTTTCAGTGCACAGATGTGGCACATCAATGGACTGAGGGAATTATGCAATTCCCAAGGGTTTACTGGAGCTAATGCATGGAGGACTCAGTTAGAACTCAAGTGGCAGAGTTATGACACCGTCGGAAGAGTAGTTATGGATTTGTATTCAGTTTAAATCAGTTAGACTCAGTTGAGCTAGTTGTATCTAGTCTAAATGAATGATACACTAGTGAGAGTGGAGTGAATTAATTAGTTAATTAATTCACAAATAATAACTCATTAATCAACTGAACAATACAGTAGTTAACTACAGTGCATGGCAGTTTCAGTGGAGACCCAGTGGAGAGGTAGATGAAAGGGCAAGATGGACTATTTGTTGTGACTATAGTGATGCATTGATTGCATCACACACACATTGGAGTTGCCAATGAGGATTGTGCAGTCAAGGCAAGAGTAGTTCGAATTCATTCAGATCTATTCTTCATCGGGGATTGTGCAATGGAGGCAGGCTAGCAGGGGGCAGAGATCGGTGCATGGACTTGGAAGATTGTTCCTGATTAGTGTATGACAATTGTACTGTACTAAGAGCTTGATAATATTTGTATGAGTATTGTCATATGATTCCATGATACATAATACATAGTTGGGGTTTTCAGCTTCAGGCTTTCCCGTTAAACAACTTTGTTATGTGCGATATGTTTTTATTTATGCTTTACATGTGTGTGAAATTAATTTTCCACAAAATATTAACAGTGGAATGATTCAGTATCTTACAAGAAGTTAAATATTGTGAGATCAGGTGAATCTAGGACATATGCATGCTAAGTGCATATAATTTCTACAGGTGGCCCCTGGAACTTCTCTGAAGCATATAGGCCTTAAAAATTCCTCTAAAGGCTCTGTAAACCACACCATTAGTTTCAAGATGTCTGAAACATCCAAAATTTACTATTGAATTGTTGAGAAATGCCTCTAGTTGCTCTGGCTAGGCCTCAAACTGCTATTGGCCCATAGTGGCCCTAGTGGCCCCTAGAACGTCTTTGAAGAAAAATCTTACTCGAAAGTCCTTTGATGGATCTGTAACCCTCACCAATGAGTCTAGGATTTTTGAGATAGTCGAAATTGACTATTGCCACTCCAAAATTGGTCGAATCTAGCTCAAGATAGAGCCTAAACTCATTTTACCCAATGACCCCTACAAATCCTCCACCAAACTTGGAGGAACTGGACTTAACTCCAGTTAAATTTTGAAAATCGCCAAAAATGGTGCGCCTACCAAAAACACCGCCAATTCTTAACCATTGGAAATAAACATTAACCGATGTTTTGGGCACATGTACCCGAACTCTAAGGTCAGGCCAATTGTTGAGTGAAACCATCGGCTTTGTACGCGGTAACTGTGCATGTGAATGTGCTTGAGTTTAATGTCATCAGAGTTAATAGTTATGGAACCATCAGTTAACAAAATATGTCAAGGTTTATTGAAATATGTTCCATGTGACCAAATGCTTTGGGGCCGCTAGCGATTCCCACCCCCCCCCCCCCCCCTCCCCCCCCCCATATACACATGTATTAAACGTTAAATATTGTCGGCACCCTTAGAGGGTAAGAAAATCACCGTAGCCCAGATGGTAAGGGCCTTATGAGTGTTCTTGGAGGTCAAGCGGTTGACTCCCGAGGAGCCCACAAAATTTTACAGTAATTTTCCTGGGCCACGTGGCAGACTCCAAGCCTACCACATGGCAACCTCCAATTGGTTTAAAATTTCCAATGTATAGCCAAAAATGAATCACATCATGCCACTTGGCATGACCTGACTGGTCCAAACGAAATATTCTGGGGAATATTTCGAGGAATATTCTCGGGAATATTCTCTTTTTCAATTTCCCGAATTCCAATCAAACTGGTTCAAAGTCCAAAATTTGCAGTTTATTGGTCTTTTCAAACTATGATAACTTCTTCATACAGTGTCAGTTTTTCAAACCGTTCATGGCACTGGAATCAGGAATATGAAATCTATCTAGTTGCTTAGGTTCGGCACACTTTTGAACTCTTTGAATTTTGAGTTGCCACTTAGGTCCTTGATCCAAATCTGATCACACCTCCCTATCGGGAATCTTTTGGACCCCAAAAGACTGATATACTGATCTATACAGTAGATGAGAGTACACCACCCTCTTATTTTCAGCCTCCATACACTTTCCTTGCATGGCTTGTGCCTTTGAACCACAACTCGAAGGCAATCGACACTTCCCTTCCTAGATGGGCTTGTCCTCTCGTTAAGAACTGTATTCCTTGAACTCACTCAGAAATTTCTAGCGAGAAATTTACAAAAGGTAGCTAAACATCACTTCCTTGATCATCGATCTAAGTTGGCTCAAACAACATGAGATTACAACATAAAACATGCATACATAACTAGAATTTGCATATATACAAATGGATGTGTTGGAACACCTAATCCTCCATGGGTAGGTGTGGAATGCGAAAAGTCACAATGGAGTCCAAGTGACCTTGGAATATGAAACCAAGAGTCACACCATTGTACTATAAATGTACATCTTTGTATAATGTAAAATAAGAAAGCCTCATGCTTATCCTTCATTTGGTTGAGTCTCTTGTGTGTGTGTGTGTTCATCTTCCTCATACACCATGTGTGTGCTTTAACATGGTGTTTAACATGGTATCAAAGCGGGCGATTGCTGGCCCTACTCCAAATTGAGTGGCCATTTGTGTTTATGGCCTGTGCATATCTGCAAAATTGTTGATAATTTTTGCAGCATTTAGAGAGTTTCTGCAGCAGAATTTATGCCGCCATTCAGAGGTGTTTTGAAGAAGAGCAGCGTTGGCTTTGAGAAAGAGTAGAATTCAAAATCACAGCAATCAGAAATTGGTTTTGAAGAAGAGAAGAAGCATTGTGCATCTGAAGGTTTTCATTCTAAATTTTCTCTGCAATTTCTGCTTATTAAAATCTGCATTTTCAAGAGCTACTGGAATACTATTTAAAGAGGGTTTCTGAGAGAAAAATTTCTGAGTTTTTCATTGAAAAATCTCTGCAAGTTTCTGGGTTTCTTAATATTGTTAAATTCTACAATGGAGTAGACTGTTGTATATTTGAAAAAAATCTGCTGTTTTGAAGACTATTCTGAAGTTGCCCTCATTTCTGCATTTTCTGCTGCTATATGGCCCTCTGCAATTTCTTGAAGAAAAATTCTGGGTTTTTTAAGTAAAGACTTCTGAGCTTTCTCTGCAATTTTTGAAAATTCTTCTACTGTTTTAAGGTTAATTTCCTGCTCTCTACTGTTTTTTAATTTAAAAAAAAAAAAATTTAAAAAATTAAAAAAAAAAAAATATATATTCTTTGCAATTTGGCCTTTCGGCCCCCCCTTCACGCCTGCAACCTACATTTCTTTACCCCATACACCCTGTGCCCTCATCACAATACACTACAGCCCCCTTATCGCTACTCTGCACACTCAAAAAATGCTCTGCCCTACCCTTCTCCCCTGCGCTAGCAGTCACCCCTCTTATTGCTACTCACTCCCGCTCGCTCTGCAAACAACCTCCCATCAAATGATTTCTCTCCCTACGCGGCTCACCTTCCCCTATTCCCCTATGCAACAGCACAACTCTCAACACTCATCCCAATCGACTCCTCTTTCCTTTCGGCCCTCCTCCCACGAACCTGCATTCACCTCTCACTACGCCTGCACCTCACCACTAAACTAATTCCCCTCCCTTTAATTCGATTCCCACGTTACATTCATCCACCCTCCCATATAATACTACCTCTCCTCTTAAATTTTTATTTAATACTACCCCTCATCCATTAATACCCCCCCTCCTTTTTAAATTCATTAACAAATATTTTAATAGCCCCAGTCACCCATTATCCCATCCCATTTTAATATTTCCCCAATTTTTAATTCCCTCCCATTTCATATAATAATTCTCCCTTTAAATAAATTACCCACCCATTTTAAATTAATTCATTTTTTTAATTTATTAAAATCCCTTTCCATTATTACAATCCCTCCCTCTTTAAATTTCCCTCCCCATTTTTTAATTACTCCCATTTTTAAATTAATCCCCCCATTTTTTAATTATTTCCCTTTTTTAATTATTTTTTAATTAAAAAAAAAAAAAGAGCAGAGAGAGAGAGGAAGGAGAGAGATATGAACAACAGAAATGAAAAATGACATGTGAGCAGATGGACTGAATATATATAGAGAAATTTATAGATTTTTTTTGTGATTTGTGGCATAAGGGTGATTTTTTGAAGAAATTTTACATGAGAAGACAAGTTTGCCATCATTGAAAATAGCTCTTTGAAGAAGAAAATTCAGCTACCATAAAAAGATTCTTGCACAAGTGTTTTCAGCTATACATCTACAAATATTTTGCAGAGATATGTATTGAGCTGACATTGTATTTTGAGTGGAATTTGTAGCTCATTCATAGTTGGAATCAGTGAATTTGAGTTGTTGATGTAAGTGATTGTTGATTTCCCTCCATCATTTGAGGAGCAGATTTTGTACTTTGAGATTTCCATAGTTGAAAATTATTTTGAGTCATTTGCATTTCTTGTTGTATCACATTATAAACGGGTGCATTTTCGGTTGAAACCGACACCCTTTCATTTTTTAGGCTAAGTTGTTGAAATGGCTAAAATCAATGAGGCATTAGTGTTGTTGAATAACCTCATTCATTCCAATGTTGATGACATGATAAAAATGAGCAAGAATGCTCTTTGTAACATTCAAAGTTGTTTGCTAGATGCACAAGAAAAGATTGAGTTTTTGCAGTTGGAAACTCAGCTTCAGCAAGATGAACTTTAGCAAAAGAGTCACCATTCTGAACCTGTTTCTGTTCAGAAGATTGTGAAGGACTCTCATCAGAAGAAAGAAGATAAAGATGAAATTGATCCTCATTCAGTTCCTTGTACTAGAGCAGATGTACATGCAGATGCAGCAGTTCAACCTGCACTTCTCAAGCCCATTGTCAAACCAGGAGGTAACTCCTCAAATCAGAATGTATATTAGCTGAAGAATGTACATGCTTTTATAGATGGGAGGTGAGGCTATTGGGATTCATCTCCCAATGACTCTTGGCCTTCCTTATTTCCTAATATTAAATAATATACAAAAATACATATGCACACCCATCCATAGGATTAGGTGTCAAAATTCCCCCCTTTAATCCGAAGGGATGTTGGTGAGTCCAAGCATCGATATGAACTTTTCAAACTTTTCTCTTCCAAGTGCTTTGGTGAAGATGTCAGCAGTTTGCTCATTTGTGGAACAATGATGTAGATGGATGGTTTTGGCCTGAACATGATGTCGAATTAGATGGTACTTTGTATTGATGTGCTTTGTTCGATCATGGAAATTTGGGTTCTTGGCCAAATTTATTACAGAAGTGTTGTCGATCATGAGTGGAGTGGAATACATTTGTTTCATCTGCAAATCTTCCAGGATTTTCCGCAGCCACACAATTTCCTTTGTTGCTTCAGCTGCTGCCACATATTCTGCCTCGGTCGTGGAATCTGCTGGAACTAACTGTTTGCGTGATCTCCATGAGACAGCTCCTGATCCAAGACTCATGGTGTAACCTGTAGTAGACACCCATGTTTCTTTATCGCCATCAAAGTCTGAATCAGAGTATCCGATCAAGCTGAAGTCGCCTACCTGTGTATATTTGAGTCCAAAGTCTTGAGTCCCCTTCAAGTACCTTAGCACTCTTTTTGCAGCAGACCAATGTCCTTCACAAGGTTTTGGCATGAACCTTGAAAGGATTCCAACAGCAAATGAAATGTCAGGTCTGGTGGTGGTCAGATAGATAAGACTTCCTACAAGTTGTCTATACTTAGTTGCATCCTCAAATTCCTTCCCTTCAATAGATGTGAGCTTCAAGTTTTGTTCCATTGGAGTACTTAAGGGTTTACAGTCATCCATGCCAAACTTGTTCAAGAGATCTCCAATGTACTTCTTCTGAGAAAGAAATATTAATTTAGGATGTTGAATTACTTCAATACCCAAATAGTAATGAACATGACCCAAATCAGTCATTTCAAAACCTTTCTTCAACTCTTTCTTCATGGATGCAATATAGCTCTCATTCTTTCCTGTTATTAAAAGATCATCTACATATACCACAAGATATACAACTGTTTTTCCAACTTTCTTAACAAACAAAGCTGCATCATCAAGATCAAAATGTTTGAAATCAAGTTTCAGAAGATGCTCGGTCAATTTCTCATACCAGGCTCGTGGTGCTTTCTTGAGGCCATACAAGGATTTTACAAGTTTGGAAACTTTGTGTTCTTGACCCTTTATCACAAATCCTTCTGGCTGGGACATATAAACTTTCTCCTTTAGATCTCCATTCAAGAAGGTTGTTTTTACATCCATCTGATGGACTTTCCATCCATTCTGAGCCGCTAAGGCAAAGAGAGTCCGGATGGTGGTCCATTTTGCTGTGGGAGCAAAAGTTTCTTCATAATCAACTCCTTCTTTTTGTGCGAATCCTTTTGCCACAAGCCTGGCCTTGTGCTTGTCAAGTGAGCCGTCTGCTTTGTACTTGTTCTTGTAGACCCACTTACAGCCAATTGGTTTCGTTCCCAAAGGTGGATCAACCACCTTCCAAGTGCCATTCTTTATCAAGGCATCATACTCCTTCTGCATCGCTTCTTTCCATTCATCATGAGAAGCGGCTTCTTTGAAGGAAGTTGGTTCATGATCTGTAGACAAACTCAATTCACAGTTATAAGCAATATCCATATCATCAGGGGAATCAGAATTATCTACATCACCTTCGATTTGTTGAGTGGAACTTCTTGTTCCTGTTTTTCCAACCTCATCAGGATGAACATTCTCCAGTGTCTTTGTCAGCCATTTGGGAGGACCTTTCTGAGATGGCCCAGGTTGGTCATTTGACTGAGTTGGGATTGATTCAAGATTCAATCTCCCAATTCTGTCAATCACATCATCCAATGTGTCATCCGTGGTTGTTTCTTCATGTGGGGGAGAGAGTGCTTCAGAACATGATTCCACAGTTTGATTCAATATCGGAATCCCCCCTTCAAGATGTGGAATCACATTATCAAATTCTTGGAAGGACTTTGCATGTGTGAATCTATCCAGGCGATCAAGTTGCCGCTCAACAACTTTGTCACTCTTGGAAGATTCAAGAAATATGACATCTCTTGCTATCACAAACTTCTTATTTGCTTCATCATAGAGACGATATCCTTTGGAGGTATTGGAGTACCTCAAGAAGATACATTTTCTGCTTCTAGCACCAAGTTTTTTCCTTTGACCCTTGGGTATCAAGGCATAACAGGTGGACCCAAAGACCCTGAAATGCTTTACCGAAGGAATGTGGCCATGCCACATTTCAAAAGGAGTTTTGTTTTTAATTGAACTTGAAGGACACCTATTCTTTATGTAAACAGCACATAGAACTGCATCAGCCCAAAACATCAATTTTACATTCTTGAAAAATAACATGGAGCAGACTATATTTAAAATGGTTCTGTTCATTCTTTCAGCTACACCGTTCTGTTGTGGATTATATGGCACAGTTGTTTGATGTTTGATTCCATGTTGACAAAGATAATTTTCAAATTCGTTTGAAGTGTATTCTTTTCCATTATCAGTACGTAGAGAGCCAATATGTGTTTGTGCATCATTTTCAATCCATGTATGAAAATTCTTGAAAGTTTGAAAAGCATCAGACTTATTCTTCAGTAAGTAAATCCAACACATTCTGGTGTAGTCATCAATAAATGTCATCATGTATTTGTTTCCATTTGTAGAAGCAATAGGCATAGGGCCACATAAATCTGAATGAACAAGTTCAATTTTTCTATGTGCTCTGGAGTGTGAATCATGAAATGGCTGTTTGCTATGATTTCCTAGAATACAAGCATCACATTCCTTATGTTTTCTAGGAATTGTAGGCAGTCCATCAACACCATTTTTCTTCAACAAACGAAGGCCGTCATAGTTTAAGTGTCCAAATCTAGCATGCCATAAAAGACTTGATGGGAATGTACCTTCATCATGATGTGAACTGAATGCAAAGTTTTGAGCATGAGCAGATGAACCTTTCAGATTCAAGAGTCTCCCTTCTTCTATTCCCTCCATGACAAGTGAGTGATCTGATGCTTTTCTGACCTCTGCCTTGCCATCAAACAAGTGAATTGAGTGTCCTTGCTGCCGGATTTCAACCAGGGACAACAAGTTTCTCTTCAACTCAGGGAGGTATAGAACCTCATGTAGGATATGATCTGGAAGACCAGGCAACTTAAGCCTGACTGTGCCAAGCCCTGATGGCTTGAGTTTGGATTTATCTGCGAAATATACTGCTCCATCAACTTTGTTAGTGAATTCTTCAAAAAAAATCTTTTCTAAATGTCATGTGACATGTTGCTCCTGAATCTAGCAACCAATCATCTCTCCATGAAGTAAATGAAACATCAAATAGGTTTTCAGTTACTCCATTGTTACAATGTGCTAGAACATAATGAGCTGATTCAGCTGGTTTACCTTTGTCTTTGTCATCAGTTTTACCTCTGTCTTGATTTGTTTGCTGTTGAGCTTTAGATTGTCTGCCCCCCTTTTCTCTGAAGTTTCTTCTTCGTCTTCTGTCTTCTCTTCCTCTGGATGGACCTGAAGCATGTCTCTTTTCTCTCTGTGCCAAGTAGGCAGCCTCTTTAGAAGATGAAGGGACTGTCATCTTCTTTTGAAGGAGGAGAGAAAAAAACTTTGCTGGAAAATTTCTCTTGAAGGAGAGAAAACAAAAAAAATCTTTTGCTGGAAAATATACTCAATTTAAAAGGGCAAAAACTCTTGCTGGAAAAAATACTCTGAGTTTAAAAAACTCTTTGCTGGAAACTAATTCTGCTCAAAAACTCTTGCTGAAGACTGAATTTAAATGGACAAAAAATACTCTTTGCTATAAACTGAATTCTGCATAAAAAAAAATATATATGTATATATATATATATATATATATATATTTTGTTTGGGGAATAAAAAAATTTATGATTGTGGAGGGGCGGTATTATGAAATGGGAGGGTGATATGGAGGGGAGCAGTGTGAAAGGGGATATGTAATGTATGAAGGGTGGTATGGAGGGGCGGAAATGTAGAAGAGGAAGCGGTATTTGAAAGGGGTTGTATTACATATGGAAGGGCGTAAGATCATAACGCAGATATGGGTTGTATTATCTTATGGAAGGGCGTATTACATATTAGAGGAGGGGAGGTATATGGGAGGCAGCGTAATATATAAGCGGTATAGCAACGTGGGGGGCGTGTTAAAACGAATATAAAATGCAGCGTGTTACCATATATGCATAGTGTGGATGTATTACAAACTGGAGTCGACTGTAAAGCGATATGTATTGACAAACTGGAGTCACAACGTATTAAACCAGCGTATTAAATATCAACTGACAGCGTTTAATATCAATGAACTGTTGTATACAATGAACAGCGTTTTTATAAAATAGAGAGCGTATATGTCAAACCGGCGATATTAATTATGAACAGTGGAATGACATGTCAGATCGGCGCGTTACATGGACAGCATTGTATGAACGGGGCGTATCGCAGATGGAGGAGGGCCGATGAATGGACAGAGTTTTAATGTGCAGCGTGGAGGAGGGCCGACAGGCCACGGAGGGCGGAGGAGAAATGAATCGACAGCGCTGGTAAACACTGGAGGAGCGCTCACTGTATTGAATGGAGCGATGGTAAACGTAGGGTGTTAAACATTGGAGCTGCGTGTTATGTATATGATGACACTGAGAGGAATGATATGTATGCAGAGTGAGGGGAGTGGAACAGTGAGGAAGAGGGCGGTGAGTCGATGGGGAAATTTAAATCGCTGTATGGAGAATGTAGCAGTGAGGGCGGAGTGTGGAGAGGCGTTGGGTAGGTGGAGGATTGAGGAGGCCCAAAGGGCTATTGCTAAAAAATAATTTGAAATGGAATCTTGCATAATGACAGAGCCTGCAATTTGCAGATTGACAGAGGAGCCTGCAGTCTTCAGGAGCTGCAGGAGCTGGAGCTGCAAATGTCAGGGATATTAGAGAAGAAAAAAAATGCAGAATAACATTCTAGCAATTAAGAGCAGCAGAAAACTATTAAAAATATTGACTGAGCAAAGGAGAGGGAGTTACACCACAGGGCAGAAATGCCAATAGTGGGATTGGCTCTGATACCATGTCAAACCAGGAGGTAACTCCTCAAATCAGAATGTATATTAGCTGAAGAATGTACATGCTTTTATAGATGGGAGGTGAGGCTATTGGGATTCATATCCCAATGACTCTTGGCCTTCCTTATTTCCTAATATTAAATAATATACAAAAATACATATGCACACCCATCCATAGGATTAGGTGTCAACACCCATCATCAGACCTTGGGAAGAGCTTGTCCACAACAAGCACCGAACTGGTCTTGGATATGACAAGGATGTGACCTTTCATATTCCAGACTACACCAAACCCATCATATTTCAGAGTGTCGGATTCTTGTATGACAGTTCACCTGCAGCTGTTCCAGATCCTGTTCCACAACAACACCAGATTGTAAAATTCCAACACTGTGATCGAGTTGGCCATATGAAAGATCACTATTTTGATCTTCATCCATGCAAGCACTATGGTCGGCACACCCATTCTTCAGACAGATGCTTCAGACACAAGCCTCATGCAAGAACCAAGATTCATCTTGGATGGATCGCTTCTTGGCAATGGGCATTAGTAGCCAAGAAGATGTTTACGACACATGTTAGAACTTGTTCATGGATATTGAGTAAACTTACAATTGAATTTTTGCCATCATCTCACCTTGTCCCTGACAAAGGGGAAAATGGTGGTCATGTACAAGCTTCGACGACAGATCAAGCGAGCCTGAGCCACAATCTTTCATTCCATGTTCAGAGTTGTAGACACAACATTTCAAGCAAGCCTGAGCCACAATTCGTCATTCCATATTCAGAGATGTAGCCAGAGACATGGATGCCCATGAGCATGCCTTCGGTTGGTGGACAACCTTAAACCATCATCTTTGGTTGGTGGATAACCTAAAACCATCACAGGTAGTAGACCTCCCTTCTTTTATGTCGAAGGTCTCCCTTTCATATATGAGGAACACTTCCTCTAGCAGAAGCCTTCAGCTTAGCAGCCTTCAGCTTCTTGCCAGCTTTGGTTGAGTTCCAGGAAATGCTTCAAAGCATTCTAGAGTTGTTGGTAATCCTAAAACCATCACAGGTAGTAGACCTCCCTTATTTTCGGTTGAAGGTCTCCCTTTTTTATGAGGGACAATTCCTCTAGCAGAAGCCTTTAGCTTCTTGCTAGTTTTGGAAGAGTTCCGGGAACTGTAACAAGTTTTGAGTTCCAGTGTTTGTGGTCATCCTAAAACCACCTCTTTTTTCCAACATTTCAGAGAGTTGATTCATCCCAAGTGCTACCATGTATACTTGCAGATTTGTATTACAACTCTTTTCTTGGACTCACACATACCCCTTCGGATTAAGGGCGGATTTTGGAACACCTAATCCTCCATGGGTAGGTGTGGAATGCGAAAAGTCACAATGGAGTCCAAGTGACCTTGGAATATGAAACCAAGAGTCACACCATTGTACTATAAATGTACATCTTTGTATAATGGAAAATAAGAAAGCCTCATACTTATCCTTCATTTGGTTGAGTCTCTTGTGTGTGTGTGTGTTCATCGTCCTCATACACCATGTGTGTGCTTTAACATGGTGTTTAACAGGATGTATGTCTTACTGTGTAAAGAAGTCAAACCGCTTCTTACCAAGCCACTTCCACGACGAATTTTGCAGCTAAAAATATTCTTCATGTGAAACATATTTTCTCACATCAATGATGGAATCTTTGGTTCCAATTTCGTCAGTCTTTCTATCCTCTTGCCTCATGTGCTTGGGATGATTAGTTGGATGCAATGTCCAACATTGGGAAACAACATGTCCCCTCTTCTTGCAATGTGTGCAAGTCTTATGCACCTTCTTTGCAAGTTTCCTTTTCCTCAACTGATTCCTGTATGCCTTCATCCTCTTCCAGCATCTCGAAACATCATGGTTAAACATACCACAATATGCACAACAACTCTTTCTTCCATTCAAGCATGCAGAATTGTCATGCCTTGTAGAAACATAATCAACTTGACTATGGGAATAATTATACCTCGCATGTTGCTTTGCATGTCCATCTTTTTTAACTTCATGAGGAGATGAACTTGTAGAGGCTCCAACTTTTCTTTGAAGACTAACATCAATGTTTATGTCTTGAAAACTGTCCGAACTCTCATGCTCGCCATAAGCTTCATGTATACAATCTTCTTGCTACAACATAGGCTTAAAATAATGGCAATCAATTTGAAAACAAACTTGACATGTTTGTTGTTTAGAACTTGTGAAAAATTTCCTTTTTGAATTTGCCTCACATGCCTTCATGGCTTTGGAGTCTTCACCATTAGATTGAACATAACCAAGACCAATCTTCTTAGGTCTCTCCTCAACCAAAATAGGATCAACCATGCCTTGTGCATGCTTTCCTAAACCCATGCCTTCATAGCTCATTTTAAACATTAACTTGGACCCTATACCTCTAGTGTGCTTTTCAAATGAACCAACACATCTATCTGGAGAGGAAATTGAAGACAAATTTGAGTGAATTACGTCTCCTTCACTCATGTTCTTGGGTAAAACCTCTTGGGCTTGATGGAGCTACATCTCGATCACATGCATTGTTTGAAGAACTCAAAATTGGATGAAAATTTATGGGTTCAAGCAATTGATACGACAATCTTCATTATCAACCGAAGTCTTCTCAGATGATGAGCTATCTTCTTTAGAGAGAAATTTCCTTTTGAATCCTTTCTTTTTTCCTTGCTTGTTGAATTTCTTAAAGTTTTTTGTTTTCTTTTGAGTTTCCATCACTTATGTTAGGAAACAGTTATGCCCAATCTCTCACAATGATGTAATTATGGACTAGTTCAGTAGATCAAAATTAATTATGGACTTTTTCGTGATGTTCGAACAAAGTTATGCCCAATCTCTCACAATGAGCTAATTATGGACCGGTTCAATATATCAAACTTAATTATGGACTGGTTCATGATGTAATATCTTCGTGAGAGGAGTCATGGATGTTTTTAGATCAAACAGGTTTAGTAGATCAAACTTTTAGATGGACATAATTTGTTGTAATTTTTTATCAGTTGTTGTCATTGATGTCAACCTAAGCAGCACGAAGGGCTACCCAGATATTGCATGGGAATTTTAACCTACTAAATTACTATATTCTGAGTGAAGGATATTTTATACGGTTTCTACTTTTTGAGATGTTTTCATTGATATATGGCACGCCACGTAATTCTTCACGGTTTGAGATATATTCATGTTTGAAGTTAGTAATCACAGTTAGTGGGCTAAAAGCCCATGGAGTTGTGGCATGACACCAATAATTGGTTGTGGTCATTGAACAGTCAATAATTAATAATTTTTTAAACCCCTAAAATCCCTCCCACATTCACTTGTTGAAGACCCTCTCAACCTAAGTATTTATATAAATTGTGATCCTCATATCCTCCTCATGTAGGGATTTCGCTACTTGAAACAGGTCATCGTGGAACTTTTGCTATAACGTTTTTTATACAAAGCTTTAGAATCTTAAATTTGTATGAGGTGAAGCTGAAATATTAGGGAAACTCCTATAAAAATTCTAGATCATGTTTCCCAACATTTTCGGAGATATGATCTGTGGAAGATATGGTTTTTGCAGGCTCCTGAACTTCATCTCAAAGAGGTGACCATGGGAAAATCATCATAACTCTCTCTCTGAGTATTGGATTGGAATTCTATCAAAAGTGGTGAATATTACATGGAATTTCATTTTCTTTGAATCAATTTCAGAGCTAAATGAGGAAACAATGACACGTGGCATGCAATACAGTTCTCTCTACTGAACCAATCCATAATTAGGCCATTGTGAGAGATTGGGCATAACTTTGTCTTGAAGAATCCAAATTGGTTCAGACCTATGGCATTGGAAATAAGACTAAGAGGAATAATATAGGACCAAAAATTTCATATTGGGGATCTAAAATAACATAGATACACTAGATTCAATATCGAGCTCCTAGAAGGAAATAAAAAGCTAGATCATGTGTTGTCAAGGGCTGCAAAGGACCAGACATTATAGGGAAGCAAAGCAAAGCAAGGTGCAATAGAGGTAAGCTCCAGATAATTATATTATGTATATGCATGTTAATATCTTAATTTCATTAGGTTCTTTGTATTCTAATTTGTTTTTTTTGTTTAGCACTGACATATGCTCTACAAGATGAGGTAATTTTTGTTATTATTGTGTCATGGGTATATTCTTGAAGATTTTTTTTAGGTATTATATATTCATCAAGATAAGACTCAATGCATGCTCTAATGTTCTGAAGAGTGAGAAAGGTTAGCAATAAAATATCAGCAATCAAGTTGCATAACAACAACAAGAAGTTCACCACATGAAATCTTCATGTGGGCAGCACTGCATACAGTCATTGTAAAGGTATCATTTTACTCAGTCATTGTAAAAGAATCATTGTAAAATTTGTACAAGTGTCTATCTACCAAGAATTGAAGAGGAAATGTCATGAGGTCTAGGATCATCATTAGGTATTTGTGTCATAGTTGGGGTTATGGTCTAGTGTGTCTTCTTCTTCGACATCATTCTATATCATTGTAAAGTGGACCATTTTCCCTGGTACGGGAGTCCATTCTTCTTTTATTCTTCTATAAGGTGGTAGGATGGTGCTAGGCTAGTGCATGAAGTCACCAATAGGTTCAAGCCTATGAAAACTTTAGGGTGGTAGGGTGGTGCTAGGGTGAGTTGTAGCTCATTGGTTGTTGGGCATCTGTTTAGTTGAATACTGAAGAATATCAGGGGTTGGAGCATCATCCAGTGGGAGCTGAAGAGGAATGATTTTCTAGATTCTAGGAATTTGTATCTTTCTTTTCAATTGGATTTGAATATTAAAGAATTATTAGAAAATCATTCAGGTGGTTTTTGTCCCGGTGGGGGTTTCCACCTTAAAAATTGTGTGCATTTGTGTTCCTTTTGTTTACTGCTATCATTGCACAAATACTGATAATAATTGAAGAGTAACTAATGCTCTGAAAGATTAATAATAATACTAATTGAAAGGAATATTGATTCAGCCCCCCTCTCATTATTTCCAACAACAGTCACGTAGATTCTTGTAGGGTTGTTTTTTGGGCTTTTCCACTAAGTTTCCAGTGTGTCTTGTCCTCTAGATTGGTTTTTCCCTCTTGGATTGATCCATTTGACATTTTTTTTATGACTTGGATCTTGCATTCATTTCAGTTTGTATTATCTCTCATTCAAACAGTGTGACATATCCATCCTAGGGTTTCTAGGTGTTTCAAACCATTCATTTGACCACATGTTCGTTGGGTGTTTGATTTGTCTATGAGTCAGCGTGGTGCTTAATTTTTCAGCCTTTTTTGTGGTTGCATGGTCTTTTCAATTCATTGTATGTGAAGTAGATTTTTTAAGCTTTCATTCTGTGTCTATTTGATTCTCCTTCCAACACATCGGGAATAGATCACATTGCTCATTGAGTCGACTTAAAAGTCCTTTATTTTCTGTATGGAAATGCATGCCTAGTTCTAAGTGTGTGTTTCCATTTTCTTGGAGTCAACCTCTTCATGTTTTGATGATCTCATTCGAAGCTACTCAAAGCTCGTATTTGTTTTTAATGTGGAATTTCATTGTTTATCATCACTTATACAAAGAACAAAATTTTCATTCTTCCTTCTCATTTGAAAATGAAAAGTACTCTTTTGCATTATTAGTTTCTCTTTCTCCTTGAAAAGTGAAGACAAAAGAAAAGTTTTCGTTTTCTTCTTTGGCTATGTTAGTAGCGTAGAGGAAAGTGTCGTTCTTTCATTTGATTGATTGCTACTTTGTTGCAAACCTCTATCCTTCTTAGCTAGATGTTCATCAAATGAAATGGTATTATTTCTCTCATATTGTTGCATATTAGGGATTTGAGATAACATTCCATAGGGCCTTGAAACTAGAACTTAATTTCAAGATAAACCATAAAATTGACTCAATCAACCTAAGGAAGCATTGAAACTTAGTGCTCACATTTAGAGGTCTAGGCTAGTGATGTGTTCCGGCGTCATTAAACCTAGTAGTCATCACTTACAGTATTGCATTAGACAATAGCGCTAGTACAGACTTGTGCTCCCTGTACCATCGTGTATATAAATGGATACCCCCATAGGTTTCAATACTTTATCCATAGGAATTCGAGTCTGCCACCCTATAACTGTGATACACTGAACATAGCATTCAGGGAGACTGCCTACATGTACGTTAAGTCCTTGGTCATTTCTCTTTCATTTGATCACCAGGGTGTATATTTCATTTCACAAGAACTTGGTACACCCTTTTGCCTAGAGTTCCTGAGTAGTCACTTTGATCTTTCCGTGACTCTTTAAACCTAAAAAGATAATCGAGCACTTATCCTCTTGAGCTCGTTTAAACTGAAAGTGACTAGAGTCCCCCTTTTTCCTTTTCTCAACTCTTAAAAAATGAAAAAGAAGAGTCTCGTTTCAATGTTATAAAATTAATTACCCACGATTACACAACCATTAAGCTATTTTCTTGGCCAGTTCATGAGTATTCCTTAATGATTGTTGTTAAAGCCTTAAATTGACCATCTCTTTTCTCTTCTTGTTTTGAGACAAAGTTAACGTGGCAGAACCACCTGTTTCGTCCTCCTCTTCATTACCTCGTGGTGAAGAGTCTCTTCCTAGAGTCTCTTATGAGGCACCTCACTCTGTTGGGACCAAATACCTTGAAATTGATATCATCCCGAGAATTCAACCTCTTACCACTCGGTCTCCCCTCAGGATCCATTTGACATCAACTGGGAGCCCCCAAATCCTTTTTTATTTTCGAAAGAAGATCCCGCTCAATGCTCGGACTCGCCTGTGACACCATTGTCTGGTGCTTTTCCCTCCACCTTTCCCCAGCTTTTCCCTAACAACATGTATTCATTCGACATGGATGCCTCGAGTCCTATTAGTAGTGAAGAGACACTAATATATACTAGAGAATATCAATTCCCTCCTGAAAATTTTCCTTATGAGATGACTCATCCTTCCTCTCAGCCTTCCTCTCTCCTGGCTGGTTATCGTTCTTTGGGATAGATAATTTTCGGTGCTTCATCTTTGTATTAGAACCCATTATGGTCAAGTATTGTGGCTTCTTCTACAGGGTCGTTTGTGTCAGGTCCATCTTCTTCAATTCCCATTGTTTCTACGGTGGTCACGTCTGTCCCAACCCGGCCCACTGTTTGTGTGGCTTCCTTTGCACCATTTGTTAGTGTGGTTACATCATTTCCATCAGCTTCTAATATTCTAGGAATGCATCCCAATTCTTCCGCGATGTCTGCTAGACCCATTGTGAGTGGATCACAACCTCACGTATCAGGATTCCATCAATCTATTGGTAGTACGCCTATCTCTTCTAATCCTATTCCAGGAGTTTTGTCGTACAAAAAATATACGATGGCTATTCCACATCAGAACTACCTCCCCAAGGGTTCTGAGCAGTTTTAGGCTCCGATCAATCTACCAGAGTACTACAATGAATTCGAGAATCACATATATTACCATGGGCCTCTCCCACAAGGTCCATTGTATGTCCAAACAACTCAAGCTCTAGTTCACCCGAATTAGTTCACGTACCAACAGGGATAACCCTATGGTCCGCAAGGAAAACACTCCCATATACAGAGACAACCTTTGGTCCAATAGGGGTAATCCTATGGTCCTACTGGTCAACCCTACGTCCAGCAGGGAGCGCCTTATGTTTCTCAGAGGAAAACCTATCCACCTGAGTGAAAACCTTTTGTGCAACAAAACCAATCTTACATTCAACAAGGCCAACCCTTCGTCGGTCAGCCAGGTCAACCTGGTATTCAAGGGCAGCCTGGCTCATCTCAACCATTAGGCCAACCTGGTTTTCTGGGAAAGCCTGGTCCACCTCCCCCGGGCCAACCTGGTTTTCAAGGATAGTGTGATCAGCCTCACATCCAACCTTTAATTCCTCAAGGCCAACCTTTAGTTTCCCAAGTTCAAACTTTGATGGTACAAGCTCAACCCCCATGCATTTCTTTCATCCTGCAAAATAATCCATGGATTGCTCAAGTTGGACCTCAGTGGTTCACTCAGAATCAATACCCTGGTCCCCAACCAGTATATGGGCATTTTTTCCAAAATTATAACCCCTATGGACAAAATCCTCCGAGACAAAATATATGGTCTCAAAATTTCTCCCAACTTGGTTGGAACCCTAATGTCGGTCTTTATCAAAGGCCTGCGATGCCTTTCAACCCACAACTTCCATTCCTTACTACACTGGAACTGCCTAATGTGTCAAAGTTAACAAATGATCCCATTCTTCATAATCCATATTGGCCCCCAGTTCCCACCAATATTCTTGGCGATTGTCCCAAGTTTGAAGGCAAGTCGAGAGAAGACCCCCAGGCGCATGTTATGACATATTACCTATGGTGTTCCTCTAACTCCTGAATTGATGATTCTATTCATTTACATATTTTCCATAGGACACTCATTGGTGCCACTGAAAAGTGGTACATTGGGCTCTCTTGTGGAATCTTCCAAGATTTCAACTCTCTTTCAATGGCATTTCTCACACACTTTCACTTATCGATTCACTACGAAATGGGAACGCACCTCCTCACATCCCTGAAATAGGATCGGGCCACACATAAATCTGATCACATTCACTAATGGAGACGATGTCATCATTTGTTCAAGTTTGAAATCCATGATTAGCTTTTGATTGATTGGTTCACTACCTCTTTTATTGGTCTGATAGCTAAGGACATCGATATGGGGGCATGTGTTGCTAAGGAATAGGTCATTTCTCGTGCCCAGTACCTAGATCTAGTGTACTCCTAGTCTGTCATGCTTTATAAACTCTTGCCCGATGCTCCACAACTTGGAACCTACAAAGCATCGATGACACCATCTGTCGACGGTATCATTGGTTCCTTTTCTCAAACTTCCCATAAGTCTTCTCCTAATTCTAGGAAGAAGAAATCCACCACTTCTACTAAAACTACTTCTCAGCCACCTTCCAATCCTGGAAAAAGCGTGGAATTGAATGTTGTCCAGTCTAACTCGGCGGATAATTCTTCCAAAGGTAAGAAAAAGGGTAAATTCAAGGCCAAAGCCGATACCCCGAAACAGGATTCTCCTAAAACCAATACTGATGATGGCTCGAAACGTTAACCAAAGTGTTATCACCCAAAAAAAATTCAAAAAATCATTGTGTCAAGTTTGTTTTTGGTCATGGTTCAAAATTGGGTTTAGAAGTCAATTTAGGATTTGATCAAGGGTAGATTTTAGATTTTTATATTTTAAAGCCCATCCTTAGGTTACAATAAAGTATTCTTTGAAGTCCCTTCATTTGAAATATCCATTATTTTCATTTGTGGGTCATTTCCTAAAAATTTTGTGTCAAAATTGTTCAATAAGCCAAGAAACATTGTTTTCGTAGCACCATTAGTTCAAAAAAGTCACTTTGTGCTACGAAAGTGCTGATAGTTTTGTAGCACAAACAACAAAACTCTATTTTTTTTTTACTTTGAGTAGTCAACTTCAAAGGCGGTTTCTGAGAAACTGAGAACGAATTTTGGAATTATAAACGAGGTTTTTCTTCATACCAGACCTAACTACAAAAAACTCTCCCATTTTCTTCAAATTCATTAGGAGGTGGCAAAAATTAATAAATTAAAATCCCCTACAAAACTGTTGTTGCAAAATTGTCCTGTACATGACTGTTTAGCAGTCAACTTAAAGTTCAGTTTCTGGCCAAATGAAAAAAAAATTGGAATTATGAAAGCAGTTTGTTTTCATCATATCCCTCACTACAAAACCTCTCTCACTTACCTCACAGGTGTTATCCGATGGGAGATACAAGGCTTTCTTTGAAGCCCTATTTTCAAAAACAGAGTTTTCTTGTTTTACACGTGTTTCAAAGGCAGTTTCTAGACAACAGGAGATATGTTTCAAAACACCAAGAGAGGTTTTTATTCAAGACATAGTGGCCTACACAATCCTCCTTCAATTTCTACAAATAAATCATGGCGTAGGAGATATAGGCTCTGTCCCAAAACCTATTTTCAAGAAAAAACAGAAAAACCAATAGGCCAACCTATTGCAAATGGAAAAGAAATGCCTCAAAAAAGCTAAAATGAAGTTAGTATATGGTTTTTGTGGTTTTTATATGATGAGATAAGTAATATTTTGAGTTTGGGGGCAATAATAATTTTCACTTGGAATTTTTTTTGACAAAACTTCATACTCAACAGTTTTGTAGCACATCTAGTGTAGAAAAGCAGAAAAGTGCTACAAAACTGTTGTAGCTACCTTTTCTGCTCCTTTTGGTTAGTTTTCAAGTGGTTAAAGGATGAGTTAAGAGTTGTAATTGTTATGGAATATGTACTGAAGGATGATTAAAATTTTTCATAAGGAAAGAACCAATTTTTTGAATAAAAAATGTTGAAATGGCAGCACTACAAAGGGCGCAACGAAATTGCTGTGTTTTCGTAGCGCCATAAATTACAGCCTTTTGAACAAGTTTTGCAGTCGTTTTTGGATAGCAGGAGGCTAGGGATGAGTGATGAGATGTATTAAGTCAACTTCAAACATCAAAGGACCACAAAATGAAGAGTACATGATGGTCATAATGTTCAATGAATGCAAAATACCATATGTCTAAAAAACAGGGGATTGTTTCCTATTTTGGTGGAGGTCAGCAATATGATCATGAAGAGTTGAAGCCCATAATCAAAAATTCGACCATGTGATGATACACTTGGAAAATGATGTAATTTAAATTAGATAAGGTTGTTATATATAGTGATAAAGAGATTGAGTCCTATTTGTAATAGGATTGTTAAGTAGATTAGGTGTCTTTTTGTAATAAATTCCATGTCTTATGGTTATGCAAGGTGTCAGTAGTTATAAATTCGATGTATCTAGCCTAAGAGGAGATCATCTCATGTGGTAAGAGGTCTATTAAAGGCCATGAGCTAAAATTAGCAAGGGTTTGGACATTTTTAGCAAAAAACTGTGCTTATTGTAATTGATTGGTTTTCAGCTAATACAGAGATTTCTACTTAGCCAACTTGGGATTCAAAAGGAGTTCTAGCGTGTTCTTATTCTAATTCCATATTTTATTATCCTATTGCAGTGGTGTTTTTCTATGTTACTCAGAATTCATCTTTGATGCTCTGACTTCCTATATGGATAAACTCATTGTGTTTTTTTTTACAGTTTCACATGTGTATTTCTTGACTAGAACTCTGATATGCCTCAACTTCCATGTTAAGTAGATTTATTGGTTTACTGAAAATATTTTGACTCCATAATCCCAATGTGTAATTTTTTATGTGATTTTGAACCTACATTTATCATGTATCTGATTATTACCCCACATAGAGTTCGCCATCTATATTTTTATCAAACATCATAAACCCTTTGAGAGAGCCCTCTCAGGTTGAGGAGGCTAAGCCTAAATCAAAAGATTAGTTTGAAATAGTTACATGAGATTGATTTGATTAGTAGCCTATCAAGTCTAATTTTGTGATAACATTTCGGTGCCATTGCCAGGGAGTGAAGGTATAAAATTTCCCTGGGAAAAACAAAAAAGTTTCAGTTCTAAGGTCTCAGAGCAACAGACACTTAGGCACATATTGGTTGTATTTCTTCTCTGGCAACTGTTAGTCATGAGTGTTTTTTCATGTTTTGATGACTAGATTCCTTGGTTGAGTTTTCTAGAAGCTAATCTCAAAATTGTCAATTTGTCATCTAGAAAACACCTCAAACAAATTTTTGTCTTCCTACCCCCCCCTTCTGTGATGGGAATGGTCTTCAGTTTTCAAGTCCTATCACAAATCAACAAATTCTCCCTATCTATAGCTGTCATAAGTTCTGTTTCTCTCTTATCAAAATCCTTTGTTTTCCATACAACCCACTGTCAAACATTTGGAGAAGTTGTCTCCCCCTCTCTCACTGATTATTTTGTCATATGATGACCTGATTATGCCTGAGAAACTCCAAAAATTACGATAAAATGTCTAGGCCTAAGTGGTGGTGTTTAGGGAAAATACCTTGAGAAAAGCTTTCTCTAGTCAAAAACCCCGTCTTCAATACTAGTCAGCCATCATGTCTTATTAATTGTCAAAAAAACACCCTTGTCTATCCCTAGGTCATACACCATCAAAAGGTCACTGTGTTTTGTTTCAAGCAAAGCTCAGAAAGGTTCAAATCCAAGAAGAAACATAGAAATAAGTTTTCTTGTCTGAAGAAAGAAGATCAGATCAAGCATGACCTTCATGAAACACCAAGAAAGCTCTATAAATATCAAAAACATCTGTATACATCTCTAGAGGGGTGTATACATTGATAACAGTAAGAAAGTATGAGCAAAAGATACACTTGAGTAAATATTTAAATACTGAGCAGTTTACCATCATAAATCATATAGCACACATGATAAAAAGAGGAGGCCTGCTGGTTTCAAACCCAAGAATGCTAAAGGACAAAGGTCTTGCATCAAGAAAAAAGGACATAAAGGATTAGGTAAAAGGGACAGTCTTTGACATAAAGAGCTTTAAAGCAAATTAGGCATCATAGTGAAGGTGTAAGAAGGAAAGCTGCGTCTTATACCTCACCACACCCCTGGAATCTGAAAGGAAATCAAAGACAAATTCACTGCACCTTATGAAAACCCAGTCAAGAGAAAAAGGAGTTATTTCAAAGATGCATAGCAGTGAGCGCTCACCATTTACAAAGCACATTATTTACTCCTAAAGCTTCACAGTGATATAGTGCCAAGGAGACATATATTGCAGAAAAGGTTTCATAAAGGAAGAAGACATGCTTGTTTGAAGGACTTCATAAGTGATGAGTAAAAGATCACAGTTTCCCCATTATACCCTTTTCAAATGGATAAAGAAAGACACAGTATCTGATGAAGATAAGGTTTTTATCTTTTAGGATGACCTCCTTCATAAACAAGCAGAGGATGAAAAACATAGTTTAGTGACCTCCTTCATAAACAAGCGGAGGATTGACATAATGGTGTTGAAAGGCCTCATAGTAGTCTAAAGGGTCACCAAGTTTGTGTTTTGGAAACCTCCTTCAAAAGGATAACAGAGGTCAAATAAACCCCCATGCAGTTTGTCAAAATTTCCTCCTTCAAGGTAAGTAGAGGGCCCATAGACAACTTGTTCAAAAATAGTCTTCAAATGATAAACAAAGATGAAAGAAAACTTTTGTGTTTATAGTGCCTCCAATCATGAGAAAATGGAAAAAAAACACAGTTTTCAAAGGACCTCCTTCACTAATAAGTAGAGGTTCAACAATGTTTTTAAGTAACCTTAGTGGCTGCTTTTTGCTACCTCCTCCAAAAGATAAACAGAGAGCATTATCATAAATGAAATCACATTATTCTTGTCTAAATTTTAAAGTGATATGGTGCAAATAAAAGTATATGTTATAGGTAAGATGTCACATAGAAAAAGGACAGTTTGTTGAAGATATTCATGAGTGATTGATCTGAAAATGGAAGGTACTTGAAAAGGGTGCAGGGTATCCATTTTCAATTATGTAAATGAGTGCAAAAATACTCTAAGTTTAAATCTGAAAATGTGATAACTTCATATTTCTAATACAGAGATAGATTGTAGGGGCATTTACCGGATATTTCACCTTTCAAAGAAAGGATGAATCCAGAGGCTACCTGGCCCTCTTACTGACTCTGCCTAAAGAAATAATAGAAGTAAACTCTCAGATTTAATTAAAATGATCTTGCTTTAAACTTGACGTTATGCAGAAATTTAGCTTGCAAGAAAGAAAAGATGAAGGTTCTCTTTTTTTTGGCTCTCCATGTCTGGCAGATTGTCTGCTTCCAAGACTTCAGCTTTGAGGACTGCGTTGTCATTATGTGGCTTGGAAGTATCATCATCCTTAATCTGCAAAATAGAAAATAGTGAAATATCTTATTTCTGTAAATCTATGCTTGCTTCTAATATAATTTAAGGTTCTTTGGATGGAAGATTAATATCAGTGATGAGAGAAGTTTCTTCTTGAAAAGATGGTATATCCTCAGCAGGATAGTCTTCTATTTGTTTTTCTCCTTCAAATTTTTGCCAGTATCTTTTGTTGTTCGAGACGATAGGTCTGAATTTTTCTTGAATTGTATATTGTTTGCTCTCCCAAGGTCTTAGACATGTACTAGCCACAAGGGCTAATCCACTAGCAAAACTGTTTTGGTCTTTAGGAACAAGGATAAGTTGGAATTATTTGAAATATTTTAATAAATCCATAGCATCATCCTTATAGGCTCTAAGTCTAGGATGTTTAACCATGCATTCTTCTTTGACTTGCCTAATTACCAATTCTACGCTTCCACGGACTGTTATCTTCTGGGCTCCTAATTTATTCAATAAATGTAGCCCTAAGAGGAGTGCCTCATAATCTACTATGTCAGTTGTGCATTGAAAGTTCAATTTATATGAATGGGCTTCAGAATGATTGTTTCCTGTATTGTAAAGCCATATTCCTGCACCTGCATTAGTTTTAGTACATAACCCATCAAAATTCATATTCCAAAGAGGACTAGTCTCAGTATTATCATTAATTTCCTTACTATCCTCTTTGTCTTGAGTGCCATTTGATTTTTCTATGGAATAGGCATCATGTTCATGAATCTATGGTTGAGATGATGTTTCGGAGGGTAGCTGCTTGCTTAGTATTTGATCAATTTGTTCTTCTGTTAAAGGAGAGATTTTTCTTTCAGCATAAACAGAAATAGAGCTACCCTATTTCTTATGATCAACAAAAGAACTTTCTGCATCTTTACAACAAAGTTCTCTATATGAATGAACAAGAGCATTTGTTTTGCAATAAGTTTCAGAGACTGATTATTTATTAATAGTCTGATCTATCTATTTTTCTGTCAAAGTAGAAGATGTTTCTATGATCTTTTGAACAGAAGTACAACAGTTCTATGTTTCTTGTAAAGGCTGAATTTGAGGTTGGATATTTTCTTGAGCCTCTTCTAGGGGATCTTCACTTGTGCTTGCAGGGAAATTTTGAGGAATTTCTATTATTTCCTTATCTTCTTGCGTAAAAAATTCCTCATGATTGTTATGATGCTCAATTTGAATACAAGGTTCATGAGTTGTTTCTTCTACATTATCAGGATGCCACTCTTCTTGTATAATATAAACTGAGTTATAACACAAAGGAAGGTTTTCTATAAGTGTTGGTGTCTCCTCAATTTCAGGTTTTGTGTTTTCCAAATGGCTACTTGTTTCCTCAAAGCACTGCTCACTATTAGTAATTCCAATTTGATTGTGAAGATCTCCTATCAGCATAGTACAAGATGTAAGAAGGCAATCAAAAATTTCTTGACAATCTTCTTTATTGCTTTCTATGTAAGTTTGCTCATCATTTTCCATAAGGTTTTGATCATAATACATATCTTGGTCACTATCTTGGTCTCGAGGTGATTGGGCTTGTGTTTGATCGGGGGAGAGCATAGCTCACTCTAGATCATCAATATTCATATTAGCCATCATCCTATCCATTCTTTTCCCAAGCATATACATCATCTTTTCCATCCTGATTAGAAATTTTTCTTGATTATTTTCTCTATCATATTGTTGATCATACATGTCTCGCAGTGGTAGATTTTGCGTTTGCTGAGGGAAAGGGATATGACGTTGTGGATCATCAATGTTTAGATTAGCCATAAACCTATCCACCCTTCTTCCAAGCATGTATATCAATTTCTCCATCATGAGCATATGTTTTTCATCTGGGTCTATATCTAAATCCATGTTTGCAAATCAGAAAAGAGGTCACTGCGTTTGTTCAATCAGTTCAAGGTCTTCTACCAGTGGATTCATTTGGTCTTTTGGGAGTTTCAGAGTGTGGAGTCGCCAGGTGGAAAAATTTTAGCTCTTAAGGAGGTAAAATGTTTTATGGTTCCACCATCATGTGATTCTTGTAGAGCTATAAGGTTTTCAGGAACTGAATTAGCTCTGAAGGGTGATCTGAAAATAGTTCAAAATTTAATATTAGGATACTTCCTAAGTATACTTTCAGGGTTATCAACTATCTCAGGTGGGTCTGGATCAGGATAGGTTCTAATATGAATCTTTCTAGGAGCCACTATGCTGTGTTTTTCAGACCCAACTTAAACAAGAAAAGCTTTACCGGATATGACAATCTGTAAAGGGAAAACTAATCTTTTTAAACAAGACAATTTTAATCCTAAAATCCTCTTACTGAGTTTAAATGATGCTAATATGATAATGGTTCTTCCCAGTGGAGTCTTAAGGTCTGTTTAGGATTGTGGAGTCACCTAGTGGAAGTTTTTAGCTCTTTTTGAGGTAAAAGGTTTTATGGTCCACCACCATGTTTATTGAATACCAATCTGAAATATTTTTGGGTTTTTCTGAGTTATTTTTCGGTCCTATTGGTTCTTAAGAGTGTCCTAAATATGTTTCAAAACTTAGCTATGGTTATGAGATAAAGACAGTCTGCTCTTATGGCTAAGCCATATGATCCTTCAAGGTTTGATAAGGTCTTATGTGAATCCTAAGGTTTCCTTAGTTTTTCATTGATTCAAACAAGTTTTATCATGATTACCATTTGCTTGATAGTGCTTGAAAGGGCTTCTTTTACTCACTGCACAATGTTCTTGAATCAAGGGTTTCTTGAGGTCTTAAAGGTACCTAGGCTGAAAAACACTCAAAATTCCCCAGCAGAGTCGCCAGAAATGTTAGTTGATGGTGGCTCAACTGGCTAATATGCCAATTTTTTAGTGATTCAAGGGCTTTCTAGAGTTTTAAGGTGTATTTGAACTTTTATTAACTCAGAAATCCCCAGCGGAGTCGCTAGAAATGTTAGTTGTTGGTGGCTCAACTGGTTAATACACCAAATGTTCTTTGAAAAAAAATTCTTCGGTGTCCTAAGGTGTTTTTAGACTGTTATCAACCCAGAAAATCCCCATCGGAGTCGCCATAAATGTTAGCTCCCTATAATTTGCAAGATTGGCAAAGTCAAATTGCAGAGAGAACACTATTTCAACCACTTTGGGATTTTAGGATCTAGCTCTCCTGAATCTGAAGAGGGATCTCTCCAATAAAGTGAAAATATTGATTTATATTTAAGGCTTATGGGTAATGATATTAGGCTATTTATGAAGACCGAGGGTTTTGTTTTGTTTTCAGATGGTTGAACATAATTATTAGTTGAGTGGAAAGTTATAAATGAAAAGAGTTTCAAAGGTGTGAAGTTGCAAGTAATCAGAACAAGCTTTGGCTAAAAAGATAGATATAATTCTGGTTTTTAGTCCATTGGGCTATGGAGTCATAATAGGGCTTTTAATTGTGCAACAATTCAAGAGTGATCCACGGGGAAAGTCATCTATATCACAAGATCATTGAGATTAAATGATGGAATGGAAACAATAAGAGTGTTGGAGGGGTGGAAACTGATAATAATTTCAACAAGGATTTATAGTCAGTCCAAACAAGAAAAATCCTTTAAGCAACTGTTTAAAACCAACCAAAGGGCAGGGATCACCATAAACCTCTTTGGAAAAGCTCGTATTACAGATAACTCAAGAGACAAACAATCTAGTAATCCACATAATTTTTTTTCAGAAAGGATGAAAAACACATAAGAGAAATAGAGTGCAACTTAAGATCAGATAAGATACTTTTAAATCTATTCTGCTTTCAGCAAACACTTAGGGAAACTTTTAGAATCTGCCTTTGGAGAAAGAAGCTAGAAAACAGGGCACACCATCACTTTTCTAGTCTAACTTTAATAAGAAAATAATGGAAATAACATTCAAGAATAATGTTTGAAGTAAACAGTAGGATGAGGGAACGCCATCATTCCTAACTGCTCAACTGTATTGAATCATTCTTAAATAAACAATTTAGAGGAAAACATTGAGATAAAGCTTATCAATCAGAGAAAGGTATTGTAAACAGTAAGTCCTAACTCTATGGTTGATGTTCTTTATCAGAGAATAATGGAAAATATGGAATACATGAAGGAAAAACAATAACAAAGAAAGGGGCACTTCACCAGTGATATAGACCAGGATCCCAAGAAATAGCTTGTATGTTGAAGTCAAACCAGTCACATCTTCAAGTCCAATGTTTTAGTTCAGCAATCATCTTCACTTCTCAGACTAACTTATTTAATCACAAAAAGAGCTTCAAGAGCCTTTGAACACTATTTACAAGTAGAAGTTTTGAGCACAAGTATATTTCAAAGTTCTGCAACCAACATTTACAATGGACTCCTCAATAAGATTTTATAGAAGGATGAGGAGGTCAAAAGGGATAAAAGATCTCCAAGGTTCAATTAATACAGATAAATGCTTCTCGGCTTTTGAGGGGCTCAATGGAGAAGTTTACAGATATTTTCTCTGTATTAATTGTTTTACATTTAAGAAGTAAGCTCAGTGGGAGGATTTTGTTGACTTTAAGGCTCTATGTCATCTTGTAATAACTCTGTTGATATTTTTTGCAATAATTTCTTCGGCTGAATTAATTTTTCGGCTGTCGTGAGGCAAATATCCTCTATTTCTGGTCATTACTTGGCTTCTGTTGAATGTTGTGAAGCTACAGGTGGCATTAGGTAGCTGAGAGGAATCAATTAGCCTCTGATGTGGTAGTGGAGGCATCCTTTGTCTAATAAATATTTTTGATTTGCCTTTAATTGTGCTTAATTTTAGTGGATTAGGCTTTTGATTTTCAATCTTAGCCGTAATCCACCAGAGTATGAAAAAAATCTTCAATCTTCAGTTTCTACTGTGGTTAGGTCTTCAACACTGATACTCTTTGATTTTTTTTAATTCTCTGTGTCTTGTTGATGTGCAGGTGTTTACAGGGCTTCTTATGGAGCTGCCAGTTTTCATGAGACACTCACAAAACGTGGTGTTGAACCCTGTAGATGGATTTTCTTTTATGAACAAAGGCGCGGGGATCGTCATCCCTGGCCTTTTCTTTTTCTTCAATATAATGGAAAAAACATTAAAACCTGCATAAAATAGTAAAATTTAATAAATCCTGCATTTATTTGGGTAAGACTGCTTAGGAGGCTGCAGTTAGGAGCATGGCCATTGGATGAGGGCATCCAACGGTGGAGATTGCGTGCAGAAGTCAAATAGAGAGCAGTGGGAGAAAATGGTGGAGATTTTAAGTTAGGGCCATTGATCTTACAGAGATCAACGATCGGGAGAAAATGTAACAATACAATGCGACGGAGTCACATTATAATAATTCCGGTGAAAAATGCGAAGAAACGGGTTTAAAACATTAACTAGCAGTGATAAAGGCTAAGAGGAAATTGGGGTTTCCAAAAAGGATCTGGGCCGTCGGATTATTTTGGACCCAGAAATCAACGGCTGTGATTTCTCATTGAAGGCCCTTGGAGGAAAGCGAAGGGCGATAGTGTAAATGGGAGATTAGATCTGAGACGTTGATCTGCAGAGATCAATGGTGGGGAGCGCACGCGATAAAATATAATACAAAATGAGGAAAGTGGTTTCGGAGGGAAAAACAACTGGTTTCGCATGGCCAAAGGGAGAAAGGTGGTTTCACCTGTTTGAACGCGATATGTGTTAGAAGGTGACACGTGGAATTTAAATACCACCCATATTGCATAGCCCTCTGAGAATTAATGTATGTGCTTGAATCTGCATGAAAATGCGCACTGGCCGTTGGATCTGAGGTCTTAGATCAGAAGTGTGCAATTCCAAAAGAATCTTTTGTTTTAGTTGGGAATTATTACAAAGATATAAGTGATCTTTGTACCATAAGGAATCATTTTTCCAAATAAATGTATCAGATGTACTAGGATCTTGCTGCAACTTTTGAATGAGTGTCCATACATCTTTGTCCTTCTTCCATTCATCTCTTGCTTCAGTTATCCAATCTGGTTGGATAATAGAAATGGCACAAAGCGATGCTTCCACCTCTTCATTCTTTCTTGAGAGTGCATCTGCAACAACATTAAGCTTTCCTTTTTTGTAGATTATTTCAAAGTCATAACCCAACATCTTTGTGACCCATTTTTGTTGCTCTTATGAAGATATTCTTTGTTCCAAAAAGTGTTTAAGACTATCATGATCAGTTTTTACCTTGAAGTGTCTTCCCATTAGGTAAGTTCTCCATTTCTTTAGTGCATGCAGTATTGCTAACATTTCCTTCTCATAAATAGGTTTCTGTAAATACTTTCCTTTGATTGGACGACTTTCAAAAGCAATGGGTCTTCCTTCCTGCATTAAAACTGCACCAATTCCATTTCCTGAGGCATCACATTCCACAATAAAGGTTTTTGTGAAGTCTGGCGTAGCTAAGACCGGTGCTAGGCACATTGCCTCTTTAAGATGTTAAAAGGCCTTAGTTGCTTCAGGAGTCCATGAAAATGCAGCTTTCTTCAATAATGTTGTTAGAGGTGCTGCTATTCTCCCATAATTCTTAACAAACTTGCGATAATACCTTATTAACCCGAGAAATCCTCGCAATTGCTTTATGGTCGTGGGGACTTTCCATTCCTTAATGGCTTTAATTTTGTTAGGGTCTAATTTAACACCCTCTTGAGATATAATATGACCCAGATATTACACCTCTTGTACTCCAAAGAAACATTTGGATGTGTTTGCATATAATTGTTTCTCCTGCAATAGTTTGAGTACCCTGTCAACATGTTCAACATGATCCTTCCAAGACCTACTATAGATTTGTATATCATCAAAAAATACTAGCACAAATTTTCTAAGGAAGGGTTTGAAAATGGAATTCATCAACCCTTGAAATGTAGAAGGTGCATTGGTAAGGCCAAAAGGCATGACCAAAAATTCATAATGACCCTCATGAGTTCGAAATGCTGTTTTTGGAATATCTTCGGTCTTCATTCTAATTTGATGATATCCTGAACGAAGATCCAACTTGGTAAAATAAATTGCTCCATGTAATTCATCCAATAATTCATCAATCACAGGAATGGGAAATTTATCTTTAATGGTGAGCTTATTGAACTCCCTATAATCCGGACACATTCGCCATGATCCATCCTTCTTGTGTACCAATACTACGGGAGCAGAGAAAGAACTTTGACTAGGTTGAATTATACCCGCCTCTAACATTTCTGCAATCATACGTTCAATTTCGCTCTTTTTGAAGTAAGGATATCTATAAGGCCTGATGTTTGAAGGAACACTTCCTGGAATCAAATGAATAGCATGATCATGATCACAAATAGGTGGGAGTCCTTTGGGAGTTTCAAACACCTTGGAATGATTGTCCAAGACTTGTTGGAGATCTGCAGAAATAGATGATTTTGATGTCGGAACTTCTAGTGAGCATAATTGTGCAATTACGCCTCGTTGTTGTTTCTTTAGAAGCTTTGTTATGACATTAGAGCTTATTATCCTTCCCAGATTCCCTTCAATACCCCGTAATTTGACTTCCTTTCCTTTTGAAAAAAATTTCAAGAAAAGTTCTTGAAAATTAAAAGCTACCGTCCCCAAAGATTGTAACCATTGTACTCCTAGTACAACATCAACACCTCCCATAGGAATGGAAAGCATTGGACTAGTCCATACATATTCCCCCATGGTTAGCTTGATATTATGGCATTTTCCAGAGCAATTTATAGTTCCTCCATTTGCAACCATCACTTGACATTCTGGTGCTGGGTATAGGAAACAATTTAATTCCTTGGATAACTTACAATGAATAAAATTATGGGTGCTACCTGAATCAATCAACACTATTACCTTTTTCTTCTTGATTTGTCCTTCTATCTTGAGAGTTTGAGGAGTGGTAATTCCTGCCAGTGCATTACACGATATGGTCGGATTCATTTCTTCCTCTTCTAGGGCTGGTTCCCGGTGTATATCCTCTTCTTGTTCATTTTCTTCTTCCTCTTCACAATCTATGTAAAATAATTTCTTCTCAGCACACTTATGACCTTTATTGTATTTGCTATCACAACTGTAGAAAAGCCCTTTTGCTCTTTTTTCTTCCAATTGTTGTGGTTTCAGCCTTGTAGGTTGTGGAAATCTAGGCGTAGCAACACTTCCTTCTTTATAGAATTGAGTGGTAGGCTTCCTTGTCACCATTATTTTACATTCAACTTTTCTTGCCAACCTGAATGCCTTCTCCAATGAATCTGGTTCCAAAACACGAACTTCATATTGGATATTATCCTTTAAAGTGCCTATGAAGAGATCGATCCTGTGTTCCTCTGGAATATCAGTTACCCTTATATTCAATTTTTGGAATTCCTCAATGTGCTGCCCCACTAAACCCTTTTGTTTGAGATTTATCAATTGGCTAAAGAAGGTGTTGCTCTTTGTATCCTCATAATGTGCTATCATTTCTTCTGTAAAAATAGACCAAGTGACAATTTGTTTACGGGAGCAAAGCAATCGATATCATACAAATGTATTTTTTTCTAAATGTAAAGTTGCAATGCGTACATTTTGTGTGTTTTGCACGTTATGGAGATCAAAATATTGCTCCATATGTAGTATCCATGTTACAGGATCCTTTCCATCAAACTTCCTCATATCCATTTTTGGAATATGGTGGTTCTTCCCGCCAACAGTAGATTTTATGAAATCACAATTAACATTGATTTTGTTCTCATCATGAGGTTCTTCTACTATCTTTTCACCATTAGGAAATATTTCTTGTATCAACTTTGTCAAACCTTCGATGTCTATTTTTAGATCATTCTTCATGTTTTCCATCTTAGCTTCCATGCCAGCTTCCATGCCATCCATCTTAGCTTCCACGCCATCCATCTTAGCTTGCATGCCATCCATCTTAGCTTCCACGCCATCCATCTTAGCTTGCACGCCATCCATCTTAGCTTCCACAACTCTGTTCAAAATTTCCATTTCATTTTTTGTTGCTCTTTGCGAGAGTGAAATTTGTTGCACTTGCTCTTGTAATTTTGATAGATCATGTTGCAATTCTTCATCTTCATGAGTCATAGTAAAGCCTTCTGAAGGCTTAATGGGTGTTGAATTATTTTTACAGGGCATATTTTATAACCCAATACTGATATCTATTCTACGATATGCCCTTGAAATCAATTCAAATTGATTCTTCAAACAAGAATTATGCAATTCAGAAAAAAAATACACACCTTTTTCTTGCTTTTGAGGAGCTCGATATTGAAATTGGATTATATTTTTGATTGCAGCACTTCAATATTTAATTTTTGGCACCAACGTAGAACTCTGAATTATCTTTCGAATTCCACAGGTCTGACCTGATTTGGATTCTCCAAGACAAAGCTGTGTCCAATCTCCCACAATGACCTAATTATGGACTGGTTCGGTAGAGCGAACTTGTACGACTTGCCACGTGTCACTGTTTCATCCTTAATCTCTGAAATTGATAGCCAAGAAAATAAATTCCATTTACTTGTGACCACTTTTTATGGCACTCCAATCCGATGCCCAGAGAGAGAATTATTGAATGTTTCCCACGATCACCTATTTGAGATGAAATTCAGGAGCTTGAACAAGCACTACTTTCCACAGATCATATCTCCAAAAATATTGCGAACAAAGCTCTGAAATTTTTTGAAAAATTTCTTCAGGATTTCAAATTTGCACCATAGGAATTTCAGATTCTGAATCTTCGTAGAAAAAAAGTTATAGCGCAAATGCCACGATGACCTGTTTAGGAGCCTAAAAAAAACCTAACTTCCACAGATCATATCTCCGAAAATATTGCAACCCAAGATCTAAAATTTTTAGACAATCTTCCTCAGGATTTTGGCTTCGCACCCTAAAAATTTCAGCTTCTGAAACGTCGTAGAAAAAAATTTATAGCGAAAATTCCACGATGACCTGTTTGGAGCAGCGAAACCCTAGAATCCAAAGCTCTGATACCAAATGTTGTGTAACCAGCTCCAAAAATAGAAGAAAAAAGATATCAACGCCTTAGAAATAAGCCACTTCGAGGGGGCAATCTCCAATACATTACATAAATGAACAATTCTTGGATGATACAATTTACAAAACCTCCTTTCTATATATAGGAGTCTATGGGGCCATAATGTAATCCTAGTGGGCCACAATGTAATCCTAGCCGACCTAACAATAATAATTTAAGGGCACAATAATAACAAAATGGGGGTTACAAGGGTACAATAATAACAATAAGGGTGTTACACTAACAACAATAAGGGACTATACTAGTAATATAGGGACCTAAGAAATACCACAAAACCTTTCACTCGTCGATTGCTTCCGATGTGATAAGCGCCCGATGGCTATAGTGCCTGGTTATAGGGCATGGGCATGTGGTGGGGAAGTGGTTAGGACTTAGCCCAAAGGGGCTTAAGTCCATAGTTAAAAAATTCATTTTTTATGAAAATTTTCAAAGTTTTTGATGGATTTGGGGGTTTCGGCAAGGTTCAAAAAATGAGTTTTAAACCTTGCAAAAGGATTTTCATGAAGGGGAAAGGGGAGTAAAAGAAAAATAGAGGAATTTGATGGGGAAAAAGGGGAATAAAATGAAGGTTAGTTTTGAGTGGAGGGAAAGGAAAAATGGAGTTTTGCAGCAGTATTTTCTTCATGAAATCAACAGAATTTCTGAATTTAAAAGGAAAATAGCAGTGAAGATTTAAACAAAGGGCATGATGTCTTCATGAGGCTTCAAGAGATAACAATTTTTTTGCAATAAAACTTGTTTCTTGAAGACTCAAAAAATGATTTAGCCACCTTTTGATATAACAAATTTTATAGGTGGCTAACAGGCCCTTTGGAAGGTGGCCCCTACATTCATCAAACCGAATGGAATTTTGACATACATAAAGGTGCCCTAAGGTGTAGTAAAAGTAGTTTTTTGTTGATCACTTGGGAGCACTAACACCTGATTGTAACCTGAGAACCCATCCAACAGAGATGTTCTTTTTTATCCAACTACCCTTTGAAGTATATGGTCCATCTTGGGCAAGGGGTAGTTGTCTTTTAGGGAGGCTCTATTTAGATTTCTAAAGTCAATGCAGAGCCTGATTTCTCCTGTCTTCTTCCTAACAGAAAATAGGTTTGACACCCACTCTGAATATCTAATGTGTACTATAATCCCAGTATCATGCATTTTCTCAATTTCTTTCTTAACTAAAGGCAATAAAATATGGTTTATCCTTCTTAGTTTTTGTTTGAAAGGTTTCTGATTTTCCTTAAGAGGAATTTTGTGTTGAATGATGCTAGTGTGATAAGATTTCAGATCTTTGTTTCCCCAAGCAAACACATATCTAAACTCTTTGAACAACTCTATGTATTGCAGTTTTATATGAGCTGGGAGTGTGCTAGATAGTTTGATCATCTTGGGTTCTGCTAGGTTGCCTATGTTATGTTCTTCTACATCTGTTTCCATAGGCTCCATTCTTGGTTCTTTGGCTACATCATTAAAGTCAAAAAGGTGTTCTAAAGGTGTGACACCTCTTGGAATTGTATCATTCTTGCCTTGTAAAACTTCCAAGTCTTTCTGGTCTGCGTTGTCAATTAATTTTGTTTCAAAAAGATTCTCATAGTGATTTATATCAGTAGAATATGTCATTTCTGTTTATGAGATTTGTTCATTTTTCAAACAATTTTCTTCATGTCTGGTTTCTAATGTTGGTATGGAAAAATCATTTTCTGATTTTAAGAAATCATCTATGTGTTTGTCAGTGTCAAACACTTGCCAGTGATCTTCATTGTCAAGCACCGCTGGCCTGTGTTTTACCTTTATACTAAGTTGTTCATTTATCTGAGGTATTTGGCAATTGCTGGCATCGAAGGCAATTTCATTTGCTAGATGATTTTGTGCTCTGGGAATGAAAATGAGTTCATATTTTTCAAAGGTATTTAATAAATCAAGGGTAGCATTTCGATATTCTCTAAGTCTTGGGTTTTTAGCTGAATATTTTCCTTTGATTTGTCTTATGATGACTTCAGAATATCCTAGGATTGATATCTTTTGGGCTTCTATATGCTTAAGCAACTGTAAGCCAAGGAGAAGTGCTTCATATTTAGCAATATTGTTGGTGCATGGAAAATATAGTTTATATGAATAACCCTAATTTGTATTTTGAATCCATACACTTGCCCCTGCGCTTGTTTTATTACAAGACCCATGAAAGTTTATTGTCCAAAGTATTTCTGCCCCATTTTCGTTTTCTTGGTGTTGTTGATTGCTAATGTTTTGTATTTGTTTTGAGGGAAGTTTTGATTTTTTTGGTAAACTGGTTTCCTCTTTGTTTTCCTTTTCTTGTTGAGTGATTTCATCTTCATTGTAAAAGATAAAGGAATCTAAACTTGATTGAATGGAATAGATGGGAGAGTTGTTTGTTTTATCTATGTTTCTCACCATGTATTTCATGTGGGATTCCCTATATAATCTTCTGTTTTGGTTAAAAACTAGGATGGTGGCATAAGACATGTCCATTTGAAGGCTCCCCTGAAGTTTGACTCCCCATGATCTTGATAAAAGCATTTCATACTTTGGGGGAATGTCAGCTACTACTATGTCCATAACTAGATTCTTGGCAGGGATCTGAGATAAGTTTACACATAAATATTTGATTAAACCCAAGCATTTGATTCTGCTTGAATCAAAGGAATACAGATCCTTGTATGGTTTAGTAATTTCTAAGCCTAAGCTTTCCATTACTACTTTGGGCATAAGATTATGTGAAGATCCAGAGTCTAACATGGCATTGTGTAATATCCTATCATGTATATTCAAACTGACATAGAAAGTAGGGACAGCTCCTTCTTGCTATTTTCCTTCAACTTTTTGGCCAAACAAAAACTCAGGTTTGTCATCTATCAAGTTTAAAGTATCAGTGTCACTTCCTAAGTTTAAGGCTTTCAAAAATTGGTTTTTGTACACTTCTTGGGTCACTAGTTCAGCTAGGGGTATGGTGATCTTTATCTTGGAAATCTCTCCCTCAAGGCTAAAAGGAACTATTGATTTTGTCATATTTACATCTGTTTTTTCAATTGAATTCCTTTCAACAATTCTGATTTGTTGAACTTTGTTTGGATTGCTATTTGGGACAACTTTGTTAGGGCCACTAGCTGAAGTGCTAGGGTTGCTTTGTTCGACATTTGGCTGGCTTCTTTTTTCAATATTTGGCTGGCTACTCTTCTCTTTGCTTAAATCTGGTTTCTTAGCCAAAATGTTGGTTATCTCTGTTGTTTTCTTAGGCTGATTTTCAGCATTTTTCCTAACAGTAGTGCTAGTGTTTTTATCTTTTGATTTTTCTATGTTCCCTTTGCTTCTAAGATCATATTGTTTGTGCACCTCCATGATTGCATTCTCAAACCCCAATCTATAATCATCAGAATCCTCATATGTATCTTCATTTTGTTCTGAGGAGAAGAAACCTTTCTCTTCTTCAGTGAGGTAAACAACATCCCCACTGTCTGATCCAATCAAGTTTACATGATTTTCTCCCAACCCTTCAATCTCCCTTTCTTCCTCTTGATCTACATAGTTTTTTTGGAAGGGAGGTCTAATTTGTTGGTCATTGTCTCTTTGTCTATCTTGATTGTTTTCTCTTCTAAAGTTCTGATTTCGATTTCTATTTCAGAGGTTGTTTTGGTGTTCTCTTGGTGGAACTTTATCATTCAAGTTTATCTTTTCAAGCATTCTCTCCATTACCTTCACTAGGTTGTCAATTTTGGTATCAGAGGATGAGGTTGAGGGTGCAGTATCATCTTTATAAGTTACCCTCTTCTCTGATCTTAACCTAGCTCTTTTCTCAATTAAGTTTGCTTCTACACTCAGAGCTCCCTTCTACATGTCTTCTAGAGTTAAATAATCTCTCTCCCTTAGTTGATAGGCCATATCAGCATCGAAACCCTTAGGATATTTTACTAAGGCCATGCCTTGGGGAGGTTTCATGTGAGGTGGAAGAGCATTGTAGATACTGTTAAACCTGGTGGAGTAATCATGAACACTTTCTCCCTGATTTATTTTAAGACTGCTATACTCTGCTAATATTTGGAGAGGGTTTCTTTTGATTTCCTATTTTTTTATAAATGCCTGATGTAAAGAGGGAAGGTAATTGATGCTATTAGGAGTTAATCCTTTAAACCACTTCTTTACTTCTCCTCCTAAACTTTGAGCAAATATTCTCATCTTTATGGTCTCATATTCTATTTCCATATAATCAAAACCATCTTCCATCCTATCTACATGTTTTTTAGTTGTGGTGGATTCTTTTCCAGTGAAATGGGGAATTTTAGATTGATAGTCATTTGGCAAGGGAGCCATACATTTTGGTAACACTAATGGGGCATACCATGCTGCCATGGTTGGAAGGAAAGGTGGATTTACAAGGGGTGGATTTATAAGAGGGAAAGTGGGCTGAAATGGAGTGTTTTGAATAGTGGTAGTATGGATTGGAGTGGAAAAAACACTTGGGCCAGCAAACTAGTTTTGAGAAGATTTGTTATGGAATAGGCTAAAGTGGTGAAGAAGCTGGGAATCAGGAGGAGTAGAATGTGAGGCTTCTCTACTAAAGCTTTTCTTCAAATCTGCAGTTTCAAGATCAGCTTGGTTTAAATCATTTTGAGACCTATTTCTGAAGATGTTCTTTCTATGATGTAAGTCAAAGTGTGAATCTTCCAAGACAGCAAGGTTTTCAGGGATAGACTTTGTTCTTGGAATGTTCCTATCACTAGTTGGTTTTCCAGGTCTAGAATTTTTCCACAAAATCCTCTCTGGATTGTCAACTATGGTAGGGGGATTTGAATCTGGATGGGATCTAGTGTTGATCCTATGTGAAGCCAGACTGATTTTTAAAAAATGAGAGAGGCTGAAGTTTTTTAGGACTGTTTTGAAAGTATTTCCTCTCACAATGTCTTATCTAGTATGGGACTAGGTTTCTAAACTTCCTCAAGACTGGTTAACCAATCTTAAGGGAATCTAGAGATCTAGATGGGTAATAGGCCTACTCGAGCTAGTGGAGTCACCAGGTGGAAAATTTTTAGCTTTTGGTGAAGGTAAAATGTCTTATGGTTCCACCACCAAGTTTATTATGAAGCCAATTTGAAATATTTTTGGATTTTGTATATTTCTATGGTTATGAGAGTGTCCTATGTCTGATCTTAACACTTAGCTAAGGTTCTCAAACAAACAGAGTATACTCTATGGCTTACTAATTGATTTTCTTAGAATAGGTCCCACCGTGATCGCCATTATGTTGGTGTGAATGGTGGGATAACAGATTATAAGTGTTCAAATAGTATCAGTCTAAGGGCATGTGGGTCTTCAAAGGGATTTCTATGTGTGTTTAAGTTCAGGGTCCCACCGTGATCACCATAATGTTGGGGTTCTGTGTTTTGATAGATTGTCTAACCAAAAGACAAGGCAACATCAGAACCAATCTTTAGAGTTCCAAGATCTAGTCCTCCTATTCTCAAAGAGGTATCTCTCAAATTGTTTGCAAAGATATGTCTTGTTTTCTTTAAGTATTGATTTTAGACTAGTTATTAAGTGCAGGTTTGTTTGGTTTGTTTGTTTGGTTGAATTGGCACAGCAGAACATGAAAGGTCTTAGTAGTATAGATGGAAAGAAGAAGTGTCAGATTCATTGGGCAATGGAGTCAAGAAGAGGTTTATGACAAACTCATCAATGAATATGGGATATCAAAGGGAAAATCTAACTTGGCCACGGGATCCTTTAGTTTTTTGAATGAGATGGAAATTAATGATTTGGAAAGAGAAATTGAATTCTCAACAAAGGGAACTTAAAAACGCAACTTGAACATAAATAGGTATTTGATAGACAGGGCTAACCATGAATTCTACAAACCACACTTTAAGAAAATGATGATTTCAAGACAAATTTTAAAATGAAATCTAAGATTCGGGAGCACATCCTATTTCCTCAAAGATTTTATTTCAAAGGACTTAGAAAACATAAAATATTCACTAATAATTGTAGTCATAGAAGAGGGAACACCTAACACATCTATGATCACAACTATAAATACCTTTAAAACAATTTTTCAAGCAGGGACAAATGGTATGATCAAAACATACCTCCTTGGCTAACTATAAACAATGGTACTTCAAAGGGAGGCTTCAAAAACATTTTTCAAGTGGCAGCAGACAAGCAGGGAAAACCATAAATCATGTTGGAACCAACTATTTGAACTATTAGAGAAATAAACAAGTATGAGGAATAAAGAGAAAGATTAAAGACTCTAAAATACCTCAGCAGAAGAAAATATAAAACAGTGAAGGATAAACAGGTCTAAGGTGCTTCTAGGAGTCATTTCTTAGCATAAAATTTTCATTCTACTGTAGCAAGAATTTATGAAACATAATGAAAACAAGAAAGACATCAGATAGTTCAGAATACGTCACCAACAGCCAAGCTCAGGGATCCAATGATAGAGCCTTTTCAAGAACAAGCATGTCACAACATGATCAAGCTTCCAAGACTTCAATTTCTTCTTCAACTTCAACAAACTATATATTATTTCAGAGAGTCTCAGTATTACAACTAGTGACCAACCAACCCTTTACAATGTGCTCTTCAAGGAGATTTTATAAGAAAATGAGGAGGTGGAAGAGTTCCTAGCATTGAAATGCAATTAATTCTACGCTAAATGAAACTCCTAGCCTTGAAAATCATGCAAGGCATAAGTCAGGAATGCATTGAATTACAACTCTGTTTCATTTACTCTGTTTCTGATTTTTTAGGCTTAGTGGGTAAAAAGATTGACTTTAAGGCTCTTCTTATCTTTACAATAACTTCTACTGATAGTTGGGATATTTGTTTTGCTTGTAATAATTGTTCAGCTGTCTTTGGCCTTAATGTTACTGACTGAGCTTTAATCTGGGCATTCCTTTGAGGCAGAGAGGCTATAGGTGGCAATTTTGGTAGCTGAAAAGGATAAATAGCCTCTGATGTGGCAGTGGAGGCCTTTCGGACTGATATATCTCTTTGGTTTTTCCTTAAAACACTCTTAATTTTCTTTTAGTCTGTGTTTAAGCTTAATTAGCCTTTGATCTTTATCTTCAGGTCTTTGTTCTTTAACACTGTCTTTATCTGTGGATTAGGCCTTTGATTCCTGAGTTCGTGCCTTAATCCCTTTAAACTCTGATTTAAAATCTTTAATTCTTCACTTATGCACTGATCTTCACCTTTGACACTGATACTCTTTAATTAATTGATGTTCACTGTATTTGTTTTTTTGCAGGCGCGCAGAAGGTTTACACAGGTGGAGGTGTTTGTTTTAATGAAAAACTCCTTGGATACCTTCCTGTACTGAAGGTTAGGAATCGTCATTCCTAGCCTTTGAGTCATTTTTAAAACTGTGGGAAAACCCCATATAACTTGCACAAAACAAATAAAAATTACATAAATCCTGCAAAAAATAGGTTTAAAACTGCTTTGGAGGTTTTGGGCGCGAGGGGGATTAGGATAATCAACGGTTGAGATTAATCGGTGAAATGTTTGGGAGAGTAGAAGGATGGCAGATGAATGGGGGTGAGATTAAATCGGGACCGTCTGATCTTCAGAGATCGATGGCTGGGATTTAAAACCAAAAAGACAATGATGTGGAGAAAAGCGGTAAGGCGGAAAACCGGAAGCAGTTTTCTCAAAATAAAATGGGGGGTAAGCGGTATTGCCCAAAATAATGCAATTCGATACATCGCTTGACACCTGTCCCTTTCAATACCGCCCATTTCGCAAAACTTTTGGGCATTAAACCTCTAGCGCAAAGATTTTTCAAAACACAATATCAACCATCGGATCATCGGAGGTAGATCGGATGGTGCGGAATGGATGCCATGGGGAAATTTGCGGGTTTAAGAGGTAAGCGGGGTCCACGGTGACGTGTGGTTTTTTTCATGGCGTGGATCAAATGGGTAAGATCGGGTTAAGTCTCAATCGTTATATTTCTAAGATGGACGGTCAAGATTTCAAGAAAAGGCATATTTTTTTGAAATGGGGAGAAGGGATGGGAAAATGATCAGGCAGAAGGATGGGGCTCGATGGTCGTTGATCTGCAAAGATCAACGGTCTAGATTAATTCAAACCATAATGTCAGGAATGAGGAAAAATAGAGGAAAAAGGGGTTTCTGAAAGGGTTTTAGGCCTTTAGCGCCCGATTGTGGAGCTTCGGGATGTATGGAGGAAAGGGCTAAAGGAGATAATCCCTCCTGGACTTAAGTACCTTATAGTGTAAATAGACTGATTTAGGCCCAAAAATAGTGATTTTTAAGGCCAAAACAAAGTTCCGATAGGCTAAAAGAGGTTTTTAAAGCCAAATCAGAGGAAGATAATAGGCTATAAAGAGGGTTAGAGTGATTTTGAAGGTTGAATGAAGGTTTATAAAGGGATTTGTGAAAGGGAAAAAGGGTGAAAAATGGAGAATTGAAATGATGGGAAAATGGATTTTTTAAGCAGTTTTCTTTGGTAAACAGCAGGTGTTTTAGGATTAATAGTGAAACAGCAGTGAATATTAACTCAAAGGATAAAGAACATCATAATAATTCAAAAATATGATAGGTTTTCAAAGAAAACTGTCTCTTGAAGGCTTGAAGAAAAAGTCTAGCCACCTCTTGGTATAACAAAATTTATTGGTGGCTAACATAATCGAGACTAGAATAGACTAACTCTTCCTAGCTCTAGCTCTACTCTATTTATTCTATAAGGCAGCTACAAGCAGCTCCCTATAAAATGGTGATTGAGTCCACTTGACTCCCAATGAACAAGGATTGGGTGCACTCTTCTTTGAGTTACTTGGTTGCCTTTGGAATTCGAATTGTTGGAGAGAATCCTTGGGGATCCTTTGGCTTCTCTTGGAATTTGAATTGCTGGAGAGAATCTTTGGGATCCTTCGGCTACCTTTGAGAGTGGAAAATCCTCCTATAATATCTCTTTTTTTTCCCCTCCGAGTCTTTATGATAAAATCCTTATAAAAATGATTAATAATTCATGATTTTCTTCACTCAACCTTATATTAGTCATTCAAAGTATGTTAGCCTAAATCACCACCTATACTAGCATCATAAAAGAAAATAATAATAAAAATGCAAGAAAAAGAGATCTAAGAAGGCAAAAAGGTGACTATTAACCCCTCAAAATATGTCTAATGATGGAGCTCATCACATGGTATGGTGATATCATCATTTATATCTAGACTTCTACCTTCCGGTCTGAGTTGACGAAAGATGCCCGTCGACGTATCTGTCATCATTCACAACCCTATCGCATAGTCGAAGATACTTTATATTGCATCGAATCTTATTATATCCTCTATCGGTGTTTGACCCTCAAGGAAGTTGAAAAAGTCCTTAATGACTCCCACTCTAGCGCATGTGGCAGTCACATGTCTAGGTATGCTACTGCTCAAAATATGCTTCGCGCCGGTATTTCTGGCCTACCATTTTCAAAGATTGTATCCTCGTTGTTCGTAAATGTCACAAGTGCCAGATCTACCAGTGCAAGATGCGTGCGTCACCCACTCACCTCTATCTCTTCATTACCGATGCTCCCTTTACGAATTGGGGTATCAATTTTATGATGTATAACCCTCGCTCAGCCGAGGGGCATGCTTATATTATTGTAGTCGTAGACTACACCAAATGGGTCGAAGCAATGCCTACACTCACATCTAACAATAATATGACCGCCCAATTTCTTTTCAATCATGTGATTACCAGGTTTGGAGTCCCTCAAACCATTTTCACTGATCATGGCTCTCATTTTCGCCTTTATATGATGGTTGATCTGACTACTAAGTTGGGTATGCATCACAACAGCTCAACGCCATACTACCCCTAGGCTAATGGCCAGGTTGAATCCGTGAACAAAGTTTTAATCACTATGCTTCAACGTACTATTGGGATGCACAAGTCCAATTGGCATCTCATGTTGTTCTCAGTTCTTTGGTCTTACCCAACCTCGGTGAAGGATGCAACTGGATTCACACCATTTCAGCGTGTTTATGGTCTAGAAGCTACCCTTCCGATTGAATGTGAAATTCCTTCACTCAAGATAGTTGTCGAATTAATACTGAATACCTCGCCAAAGGAAGAACGTCTTCTATATTTGGAGAGGCTTGATGAAACTTACCGCTTTATTGCTCTAGTCATAGAAGCATATAAAAATCAGGTCAAAGCTCATTTTGATCATACAGTTTCCCTTGTACCTTCGTATAAGGAGACTTAGTACTCTTATATGACCAATCCCATGATAAGTTGGGGGCAGGTAAATTTGAACCCATGTGGCATGGGCCCTATATCGTTAAACATATTTTGAAAAACGAGGCCTATGAGCTTATTGATTATGAAGGCTATCCCTTGGATCAACCCCGAAATGGGTTGTATCTAAAAAATATTATGCATGATTTTCTCATGCATTTCTTTTGTACATAAGTGTGTTTTTCATTTTTTCATATTTTTGGCTTGGTGTGCTTTGTGAGCAGTTTTTCCTACTTATTATATCTTTGTTTCATGTGCAGATGTCTGTCACTCCTTATGTTGGTCTTGCTGACGGTGCCTCCCGCAATACCCAGAACATATCCTCTGTCGCTTGGGTGATTTATGATCCCAACAGTGAGTTAGTATACCTTCAAGAAATTTCTCTAGGACGTGCAACTAACAATGTCGCTGAATACAGTGCAGCTATCGAACTTCTACCTGAAGCTATTGCCCTCGACATTCATGAATTAATTGTAAACATAGACTCTCAGCTTGTTGTTCTCCAGCTCAATGAGCGTTATTCTATCAGAAACCCTCATATTGTAAGTATGTATTTATGTGTTCATTTCTTATAAAGGAATTTTGATTATATTACATATCAGAATATTCCTGAAAGAATGAATACGTTAACTGATGCGGTAGCAAATATTGTATTAGATAGACATTTGTGCAATTTGTAAAAGAAATCATAATCACATATTAAGATTTTAGATAGGAAAATAAGCATCTCTCTCTCTCTCTCTCTCTCTCTCTCTCTCTCTCTCTCTCTCTCTCTCTCTCTATATATATATATATATATATATATATATATATATATATATATATATATATATATATATATATATATATATATATATATATATATATATATATATATATATATATATTGTTTTCATCGGCGTGTACATCATAGTTCAAAAAATATATGTTTTTGGTTACATCCTCAAACACCATGTCTCTCAAAAAATGCAAAAATGAAACCTAAGAGTCTAATCAGCATGGTGCTCATGATAGCACATCACTGCCCGTACGACGCATCTCAACATTCGGTGGATGCGATTATAAACTCCTGTAGTGTGCTGCTAGTAAGCACGAGGAATATCCTCGAATCTCACATAGTCTGGGATCCTGCTTGTGAGTCCCTCCACGTTATGTGTGATTTCTTCCTCATTGCTTCCCTCACTATGAGGGGCCACTTCAAAATCCCTTGGGACCCTCCAAGATATTGGGGACATCCCTGCGGATCTCTCTGGTCCAACATCTGGAACACATGAGAAAATGTCAAAACACATATACATAAAAAACAAAAAATTGCAATACTCATAAAAATCCAAAAAATGAGTTTTTACCTCTATCCTCATCTGAGTAGTCCCCTTCCAGAAGTCGAAGATCTGGATCACCTCTAAAATTGGTGCCAGTATACGGCCGTTCCTCTACCACGATGATTTGTTGGCGCAACCAGTCAAAGAACACTGGTCTCCATGACATATGTTGTCCACCTCCTCATCAAGGCATCAGCTCAGCCCAATGGACCATCTATGGCTCTCATGCTGGTGGCATAGGTACTGCCACCTCCTAGTGCTGGAATATTGGTAACTGTTCCAGGATGAACGGTATCAGAATGGACCCATACCCAAACTGCTTCACCTTACCATTTTTTCATTTGGTTAGTTGATGTTACATGTTGATTGTCACTACTTCCACCCAATTGAAAATTTTCAGAGCCATGCAATCTATGGAAAATTGGAGTTGCGTATTTGTAGCTTTATGGGGAACCTGAAATCCGACAGCCTAAGTAATGGTATGCGGCACTACTCTCAATGATTAATCTGGCACTATCTGAATTTCTAGCTTTCCACTCTTATGTGCTTTCCTTACTCCATGACAAACTCTATCTATCAACATGCCCATGCTCTCTCTAAGGGCCCGAGTACCTATCATCAGTGGTCACTCTCCCCTCCATGAAAATCCAGTTATGAATTAATTATCAGAGAATTCTATCCCCAGTTCCTGTTCATGAATGATGAATCTCTCTCGATCAATGTCACATACACTAATCAAGTATTGTAGCAGCTTTAGTTGAGCTCTCAAACATGCAGTCATCAATAATTTCAGGAGCCCACGGTTCCTCAGGGAATCCATGCATGCATCATTCTCCATGGCATGTTCATCCTCTTCCCCATGCTCTCGTTATTTCCACTCTATCACAATTTTAGTTGTTGATTCTTCTTGCAAAACCAACATACAAGATTCCATTAGTCATATGGTTAAAGAATTGATCCATTTTTCCAAGAATTTTTGAGGGAAAAATTGAAAATTTTTGGGCGCAAAATTTGGCGTTGTTGTTTTTCAAACAGAAGCATTGATACCTTCCCATTCAAAAAATGTGGAGTTCGGCGCGACTCCGTGCCGAGAATCAGTGCCAACCACCGCGACCATGTTTTTTCAACCCCTCCACAAAAAGCATCAGAACGTGTAACTACATAAGAAAAAAAATGGATGAAATTATAGGAGAAGTTCATAGCTCTTACATGGAAGAAGCGGATTTTTCAATGACCTCCTAGATTTCCTGCAGTCAACTCCATAAATTCATAGTGGAAACCGGTAAAAATGCTCACAAGAAGGTGAAAAGGTTAAAGTAAAATGTTTTTACTATTTGAGTTATTTTATATCATTTTATAACCCTAATGAGGTTTTAGGCACATTTTCGATTATTTTTATTATTTTTCTCGAAAATGGGTTTTACGTTTGTTTCTTATGCAACAACAGGTCCAAAAAATGGCGACAATGAGGAAACAAGTTGTATTTTATTACTTTTTCACACTCGATAAAGACACGAAAAATTCACACCCTGGAGTCATCTTTCAACTCTTTTCTGACTCTCAAAAATTGAAAGGATTTCCAAGACTCTTGTCATTTTGAATTCGCTAAAGGCTGCGAAACGTCATCTACCCATTATACGTTTACCCCTTTTTCGGGTTGGGACAAATTATTTATGAAAAAGGAATACCTTAGTCGCACATGGCTAAGAGTTTCCCTCAGATATTATTTTCTACCTTTTCAGATCTTGGAGACTACCTACGAAAAGGGACCTTCTTGAGTTTTCTTTTCATATTCTTTTAAAACTCTCTAAACATGAAAAGATGTCAAGTTTTTCCTTTGTCAGACTGGTTAAAATTAAATGACATTGGAATTCGTCACCATGACGTTACCGACTTCCTCCTTCTTAGGGCTCGTAAAATGTACTAGGATGTATTTCTCCGAAGTAAAAACTTATATGACAAGCATATGTTATCCCCTTCAATATTGTTTCCAAAAATAATTGGGGTACTCGCCAGAAATGGTAGGGGAAAATGGAACTAGTTCTCAGTTGTGTTGGCAGTATGTCACTCTTAAACATGACACTTGTCTGCAGTTTGTGTCAAGTTGGGGACATCCCACATTCATCATTTTGACTCCATGGTTTTGGGTTATCCATTTTGACCTCTCATCTGCTCTTTGCCTTGTCATCATGACCTCAGATCCCTTGATGTCAAATACTACAAAATTTCGGAGTCTTGTCACTAATATGTTCAAGAGAAGTCCCTTCTATAGTTTTAAACTCACAATCCTCTGTTTAGTCTTGATTCACTATCATCTTATTCCTCTATCTCATGTCGATGATGTGGGAAACATTATGGCCCTCCTTCGACCGATCACTTCCTGTCGACTTCATCGCATTATCCAGGAAGCTGATCCAGAGACTCCCTTCTGGTACCTTAGAGCTTGCATACCTTAATGGCAAGTTCTTCGCATTCGACGGCAGGTTCTCATCATTGGCCTTCGATCAGGTGATTTTGCAGATGTTTGACTCCAGTTCATTGTTCACATTCTATGGATTGTACTAACAGTACCTTGAGAACCATTTTCATTATTAGTGGTTTCTCTCGCGCCCGTTAACAACTTCCATCATTGGCTGGTAATCAGGCGACTTTCTTGCATGTTCGACTTCAGCTCATTCATTCACATGGCTGAATTTGTACTTGTTCGGGTCAAGACGGAGCACAAGACCCTGGCTTTTTTCTAATGAAATCCAAGTTGCGGGACAATTTGGTTTATCATGATTATATGTGTTACTCTTCTGATTGGATGGCTACGACCATACTTGAGTCTATTTGATGATATTTCTCACTGGATGGTTGTGTCCATACCTTGGATCTTATTACATCTTCTCTATTATGGATGGTTGTGCCTATACCTTGTATTCATGTATCAGAGATATCAGTCGTACTTGATCTTGCAGGTCCTCTAATGGTGGTGTTTTGGTTTGGGCATGTTCTCATAAATCATTTCACCCCTCCCTCTCTCTCGGACTTCATGCTTTAGGTGGAATCTGTTACACATCATTTTGTCATCATCCCTGCATTCCCCATCATGAATACTGGAAGAATATCAGAGTGACCATTGTGTACTGTCACACATCATGATGAATTTCATTTCATCTCTTGACATTTCAGGAACACATTCTTTGTGGACCATTCCTGAAGTTGACCCTTTAAAACATATACTTTTGGGTTGGCACGGTTATGTAGTTATGACCTCGTGTCGATGGCTAGATTTACACTAGGCCCCACACCATGGTCTCTCTATCTCTGAAGATAACCCTCGTCAAACTACTTTTGGAAGGCTTTTTAATATGGAAACATAACTTCTATGATGTAACAATGTTGTGAGCAGAGGCATGGACGTTTTTTTGACTGGATGAGCTCAAGTTTCTCCCTTTGGCCTTCTAGTTCCTACAAAAATGAAACTTCCTAAAGGGATAGAACTTTCCTCCACCATATGTGGATCCCAAATCTCATCCTTCACTCCTATTAATCCCTCTTCATTCCATTGAGTCAGCTAGCCAGAGATAGCTAGAATAGACCAAGAGTTGATAGTGTTAGGTCCTTGTAATTTAGTAGAGTGGCAAGACTAAATGCTGTAGAGACTACATCAAAAACCACTTTGGGATTCTAGGATCTAGCCCTCCTGAATCCAGAGAGCGATCTCTTTACAAGTGCAAATATTGATTTATCTTTTAAGGCTTTAGTATGATATTAGGCTAGTTATTAGGAACAAGGGTTTTTGTTTGTTTGGTTGGTCAGGTATGATCTTTAATTGAGTGGAAATTCCTGAAAATGAAAGAGTTTCAGGGAGGTGAAGGTGTGAATAATAAAACAAGGTTCAGCTGATAGGATAAGTATGAAACTGCACTTAATCCATTGGGCTATGGATTCATAAAAGGTTTTAATTATACAACAGTTATCAAGAGTGGTCCATGGGGCAAGTCATCTATAACAAAAGATTCTTTAAGTTAGATGATGGAATGGAACATTAAGAGTGTCGTGAAAGTGGAAAAATCCAATAATTTCAACAAGGATTTATTAACTTTCCAAACAAGAAAAGTATTTTTAAGTAACTGTTTGAAAGCAACCAAAGGACAGGGCTAACCATAAACTTCTTTGGAAAAGCTTGTATTAAAGCTAACTTATCAGACAAACAATCTAGTAATCCACATGACTACTTTCAGAAAGGACGAAAACAGATAAGAAAAACAAAGTGTAGCTTAAGATCAAGTGAGATATCATTAAAATCTAGACTTGCTTTCAACATACTCTTAGGGAAACTTTTAAAACAACCTTTGGAGAAAGAACTAGAAGACAGGGCAAACCATAAACTTTTCTAGTTTAACTCTACTTAGCATGTAATAAAAATATCATTCAAGAACTTCCTTTCAAGTTTTTCACATCAAGACATGGACTAACCAACATTCCTTGATAATGTTTATACTTAACTTAAGTCATTCTTAAATACACAATTTGGAGGAAAACATAAAGATAAAGCTTATCAGTGAGAGTAGGGTACTTTTAACAGTAAATTCTAGCTCTATATTTGTTGTTCTTTATTAGAGAAAAGTGAACAAAATGGCATACATGAAAGGAAAACAATAACAGTAAGAAGTACTTCACCAATGATATAGACCAGGATCCCAAGAATCAGCTTGTATATTGATTTCCAATCCAGTTACATAATTCAAGTCCAATGTTTCATCACAGCAACAACTTCTCTTCTCAGCCTAACTTCTTCAATAACTTAATAGAGCTTCAGAGCTTCAGATTTTATTTACATTCAAAAATGATTCGATACAACAACTATTACATCAGAAATCCAACAACCAACCCTTTACAATGTGCTCCTCAAAGAGATTTTATAAGAAGATGATACAAGTTAATGCCTCTCTGCCTTTGAGAAACTAAAAAGAGAAGATTTTTGATATTTCCTCTATATTAATTGGTTTTAATTAAGTATTAAGCTACTTGGAAGTTTTTGTTGACTTTAAAACTCTTTAAGCAGGTTGGAAATAACTCTGGCTGTCTTTAGGCAAAAATATCACTGACTCGGCAATAACTTATGCCTTCTTTTGATTTATTTGAGGCTGCAGGTGGCACTCTGGTAGCTGAAGAGGATATTTTAGCCTCGGATGTGGCAGTGGAGGCCTCCTTTACTCATATTTTTTCTCTGTCTTACCTTAAAACACCTTAATCTATCTTTACTCTGTGTTTTAGGCTTAATTAGCCTAACCTTTGTTCTCGGGTCTTTGTTCCTTAACACTATCTTTATCCTTTAAACCTGTGGATTAAAAACCTTGATCTTTAGGCTTTTAGGCATTAATCCCTTTACTGTTAATTCTCCATTCTTATACACTTTTTTTGTTTGTTTATGTAGGTGGATTTATTTAGTTGGAGGGCTTCTACTAAACCCTAGATCGTGATCCAGATGATTTAAACCTGGATTAAAAACTCGCAGCTCCTTTTTCCTTTGATTTTAAGCCACATAATCATCATTCTGGGCATTTTTTCACCTGACTATGACTGGGAAAAACATAGAGCAAACACCATTTAAACCCTGAAAAAACACACAAACTTATTATAAAATCCTGCGGAATTGGGTTAAGACTGCTTCAGAGGTTTAATGGAGGGGATGGAGCTGTGCAAAATGGAGGAATTTGCAGCAAAAAGGGAGAAAACCCTCGGCGGAAGTGAAATAGGTGCAAATGGAGTTTGGGTGCAACAGTGAATAAGAGCCGTTAGATTAGGATCATCAATGGCAGAGATTGCCTGATGGAATCACTTGGAGAATAGATGGAGGGTAAAAGACTTGGGTTTGCAATCTGATGCGGGCCATCAAATTAGAATAATGAATGGTCGAGATCGACCGATGAAGTCTTTCGGAAGCTAATTAGGTGAAAATTGAATGCGGGCGAGATTTATTTATGACCGTTCGATCTCAGAGATCGATGGCCAGGATCAAATAAGGAGTTACATTGTGGAGGGGGAAGTGATACAGTGGAAAACCATTAATGGTTTTCGCGCGGTGCTGAGCGGGGTGGGCGGTATTCAAAAAAATAATATGATTCCATACACCTTTCGACACGTGGATTTCCAATATCGCCCATTTCGCATAATTTTTTGGTGTTAACTCGTGGGCGCAAAAAAAATGCAAAACGTATCGTCCGCCATCGGATCGGAGGCTCCAGATCTGACGGTGCGGATCACACGCAACGGGAAAGTTGCACGGAAGTGGCGATAGTGGAATACATGTGGCAGTAGCGTGTGAGTGGGTAGATATTTTATGAGGCGGGAGGTAGGTCCCAAAGGGGTTGGGTCTATCGGGTTGAATCTCGACTGTTGGATCTTCACAATGAATGATCAATATTCCAAGATGGGGCGGAGAAATTAAAAGGGAAACAAGAAATCAGATGAAACGAATGAAGGGTGAGTGCCCGAGGGCCGTTGATCCGCAGAGATCAACGGTCCGGATCTGTTTTAAAATCATAACATCGAGGTGATGAAAATCAAAGGGAATAAGGGTTCGGAAGAGGTTTTTTAGGCTTTAAGCGCCCGATTGCGGGGCTACAGCCACATGAGGTAGAGGAGCTAAAGGAAATAATCCCTCGAGGGCTTAAGACCTATAAAGTGTAAAAAGGTGATTTTTAGGCCAAAAAACAAGGTTTTTAAGCCAAACTGAGGGTTCCGATAAGCTAAATGAGAGTTTTTAAACCAAATGAAAGGAGAACATAAAGTTTTAAAGGGTCTTTGGAATGATTTAGGAATCAAATGGGGGTATTTTTAGAAGGGTCTATGGAGGGAATAAGGGTAAAAAGTGGAATTTTTTGTGAGTGAAAAGAGAAGTGAAATGATGGGAAAATGGGGCCTCTTAAGCAGTTTTCTCTTGGTAAAATAGCAGGTACCTTAGGAGTAATAATGGAACAGCAGTGAAGATTAACTCAAAGAGAAAATAACATCATCAGACTTCAAAAGATGATAGGTTTTCAGAGGAAACTATCTCTTGAAGGCTAAAAAAAAGATTTAGCCACCATTTGGTATGACAAATTTTTATAGGTGGCTAACAGTGGCTCCACATGGGGATGGCATCTTCTTGAAGGTGTCAAGAACTTCAGCAATTGATCTCTGGCTTTTCAGTAAACCAATGCCTTATCCATTGGGCAGCAACTTTATTTTCCTTTAGCTGGCCTTTCTATGTTCTGACAATATTTGAAACAATCTGAAACAATGGAATTCTATCAAAACAATATCTCTACCTACCCATTCCTAATGATTCTAACATTTTTTCCTCTTCAGAGTGCATTTGGATTGGCAAACTCTTTTCATAAAATTTTTATTCTTTTTGAAAATAGAAATCTAATCTAAGTCTACTCTTATTTCTCCATGAGTTCAAATTAAGCAGATGAACTCATAAGTTTCTCTACCTAACTACCATCTATTAGGATTAGACTGTCTAACAGATCTTTATTCTCTAAATTCTAAAAAATAAAATTTAAAAGCAACTAAGCCAGGATTAAGCAGTCTGAATTGCTATTGGTCTATGGCATAAAAGCAAGCTACACATAGACTGTTCTTTGCAGAAAAAGTAAAACAAAATTGTGAAGGCTTAAGATCTGAAAAACTAAAACATCCTTCATTATATCTTCAGCTCTGATTTTGAATTTGTTTGAGTTGTTTCCTCTTTCTCATTTGGTTCAAGTTTTAAGCATATTGGAACCAGTTTGTTTCTATCCTTGGCTCAAGATTTAATCTAATTAGAGCCATTCTTTCTTCTGAAATTCATAGGTTCAGATTTTAAGCTTGTTTGAACCTTTGTTTTTATATCCTAATCTACCTTACTAATAAGCCTAGATTATGTTGTTTGGCTGATCTAATTTACTAACATATCAATAGTAAATTGAAAGGCTAATTAGTCATGATTAGGTTGTATGACTAACTAGGAGTGTGTTTTTTTTAGGAGTGGCATTTAAGCTTGCACACTTTCAGACTTTGTCTCTCTTTTTGGCATGGGGCTGTACCTTTCTTGTTTTTCTCTGCCCTCTTTTTCTCTTTTCTATTGTTTTTTGTATTTTTCTCAATTTATTCTTCAAAGCAAAAATCAACAACTAACTAAATGCTCATAGCTGAGCTTTATTGACATTCCTATCTAACCTAATCTAACTTGGAATATTTACATGTTTAGCTGATGAATTCTCTTTTCCAATACATCTAGTCAATTAGATGGTTCCATGACTGGTATTTTCTCATCTCTTTGAGCATGCAAGACAAACAGGGCCACTCCCATTTGCTTTGTTTCTCAGCAGCAGTTCTAAAAGATTTTGTTGCACTTGGTGATATGCTGTTGTTTGCAACCTTTATCCCTTCTTCAGATGTCTTCAGGAAATCAACATAGGGATCTTGAAATAATGCCTGGTTAAGAGTATTTGGAAGACATGGTTCCACTAGGATCATCTCTTTTTTCTCCACTGGGTCAAGGTAAATATTCTCTTGAGAAAGAAGAACTTCCTCATCTTCATTATTTTCTGAACTAGAGGACTCAACATATATTGCAGTGTTGTCCTCTTGTAGTCCTGGTATGCTCTGATTCAGTGGACTGTACTCTGTGAAGGGATCATCGTGTTCTTGAGCAGGGGTATCCTCTATTACCTCAATCCTATCAAGAGAAGGCTCCTTATCTTCATCCTACTCAAGAAATTCCTCTTCCTTTACAATCCCAACATTACAACTGATAGATTGTTGACTTCCCATTATGTGAAAGCTATCTTTGATGGACTGGCTTTGTTGATTGCTGCTTTCAAGCTGGTGATAATGAAATTCATGACACCAATCAAATGTTGGTTGCCCTGCATGATTAGTTTCTATTTGGAGCTTATCATCATCATCAGATTGACAAAAAATTGGAAAATCATTAGTATAAATAATTTCACCAATCAAGCATATTGGGTTATTAGTATGTCTTTATTTAAGCTGATCTACAAGTTTATTTTCTAGTTCAAGACAACAAGGCTTAGTAAGTATATGAGTAGAAGTGTTGTGTTCAAATGAGGTTTTGAGGGCTGGCTGTTTATTTAATATCTGATCAATTTTTGCTTCTGTTAAAAGAGAAGGAATTTTCTTTTTGCTTTGGACAGAAAAACATCAGTCCTCTTCCTCTTGTGTTGACTGATTTTGAGGCTGGATGTCTTATAGGGAATCAATACTTGTGCTTGCAGGGAAAATTTGAGGATTCTCTTCTTTTTTCTGATCTCTCTCATTCTCAAATAACTCTTCTTGATTTTCATGAGAGTCCATGTGAGGTTCATGATTTGTTTCTTTTACATTATCAGGATGCCACTCTTCTCTTGAAATCTGAAATGAGTTATAGCATAGAGGGAGAGTCCCTGTATGTGTTGATTTAGCTTCTATTTCAGGTTCTATGTTTTCTAAGTGGCTACTTGTTTCCTCAAAGTACTGCTCACTATTAGTATTTGCAATTTGATCGTGAAGTTCTCTTAACAGCATAGTACAAGATATAGGGAGGCAATCAGGAGTTTCTTGACAACCTTCTTCATTGCTTTCTTTGTAACCTTGCTCATCATCTTCTATAAATTCTTGATCATCATACATATCTTGCTCATTGTCTAGGTCTTGAAGTGATTGAGCTTGTGTTTGATCTGAAAAAAGCATGGGCTGCTCTAGATCATCAATATTTAAATTAGCCTCATACCTTTCTATTCTCTTTCCAAGCATGTACATCATCTTTTCCATCATGATTAGTAGTTTTTCTTCATTGTTTTCTCTATAATCTTGCTCATCACACATGTCTTGTTCATCATACATGTCTTGTATTGTTTGAGCTTGTGTTTGCTCAGGGAAAGGCATAGGTTGCTCTGGATCACCAATATTCAAATTATCCTCATACTTTTCTATTCTCTTTCCAAGCATGTACATCATTTTTTTCATCATGACCATTGGTCTGGCTTCTGGGTATACATCTAAATCCATGTTTGTAAATCAGAAAAGAGGTCACTGTATCTTGTCAACCAGTTCAGAGACTTCTACCAGTGGAGTCATTTGGTCTTTTAAGAGTTGTGGAGTCGCCAGGTGGATGATTTAATTTTTTTTTTCCACCAACATTATGATTTGGTTTTCTCAATGCATTCCCAAAGGGATTTACAAAGACTGGAGGGATATTAGGCATAATGGAGGCTAGTGAAGTCACCAGGTGGAAATTTTTAGCTCTTTTGGAGGTAAAATGTTTTATGGTCCACCACCATATACCAATCTAAAAAATTTTGGTATTTTTTTTTTTTTCCTATAGGTTAAGAGAGTGTCCTAAATCTGTTTCACCACTTATCTATGGTGATGAGACAAACAGGGTTTACTCTTATGGCTTAGCTAGCTGATTCCTTCAAGGTTTGATAAGGCTTTATGAGAATCCTAAGGGTTACTTATTTTTTCATTGATTCAAATAATTCCTATCATGATCACCATTTGCTTTGGTAGTGCTTGAAGAAAGCCACTTATACTGCAGTGAATGCTAAGTGTTTTTTTTTAAGGATTCTATTCAAAATTCCCAGTATGGTCGCCAGAAATGTTAGGTCCCTGTAATTTAGTAGAGTGGAAAGACTAAATGCTGCAGAGACTACATCAAAAACCACTTTGGGATTCTAGGATCTAGCCCTCCTGAATCCAGAGAGGGATCTCTCTATAAGTGCAAATATTGATTGATCTTTTAAGGCTTTAGTATGATATTAGGCTAGTTATTAGGAACAAGGGTTTTTGTTTGTTTGGTTGGTCAGGTATGATCTTTAATTGAGTGGAAAGTCCTGAAGATGAAAGAGTTTCAGGGAGGTGAAGGTGTGAATAATAAAACAAGGTTCAGCTAATAGGATAAGTATGAAACTGCACTTAATCCATTGGGCTATGGAGTCATAAAAGGTTTTAATTGTACAATAGTTATCAAGAGTGGTCCATGGGGAAATTCATCTATAACAAAAGATTCTTTAAGTTAAATGATGGAATGGAACATTAAGAATGTCGTGAAAGTGGAAAAAGCCAATAATTTCAACAAGGATTTATTAACTTTCCAAACAAGAAAAGCCTTTTTAAGTAACTATTTGAAACCAGCCAAAGTACAGGGCTAACCATAGACTTCTTTGGAAAAGCTTGTATTAAAGCTAACTTATCAGACAAACAATCCAGTAATCCACATGACTACTTTCATAAAGGATGAAAACAGATAAGAAAAACAAAGTGTAGCTTAAGATCAAGTGAGATATCATTAAAATCTAGACTTGCTTTCAGCATACTCTTAGGGAAAATTTAAAAACAACCTTTGGAGAAAGAACTAGAAGACAAGGCAAACCATAAACTTTTCTAGTTTAACTCTACTTAGCATGTAATAAAAATATCATTCAAGAAATTCCTTTCAAGTTTTACACATCAAGACATGGACTAACCAACATTCCTTGATAATTTTTATACTTAACTTAAGTCATTCTTAAATACACAATTTGGAGGAAAACATAAAGACAAAGCTTATCAGTGAGAGTAGGGTACTTTTAACAGTAAATTCTAGCTCTATATTTGTTGTTCTTTATCAGAGAAAAGTGAACAAAATGGCATACATGAAAGGAAAACAATAACAGTAAGAAGTACTTCACCAATGATATAGACCAGGATCCCAAGAATCAGCTTGTATATTGATTGTCAATCTAGTTACATACTTCAAGTCCACTGTTTCATCACAACAACAACTTCTCTTCTCAACCTAACTTCTTCAATAACTTAACAGAGCTTCAGAGCTTTAGAGTTTATTTACATTCAACAATTATTCGATACAGCAACTATTACATCAGAAATCCAACAACCAACCCTTTACAATGTGCTCCTCAAGGAGATTTTATAAGAAGATGAGGATGTGGGATGAAAGAAAAGATCTCTAGGTTCAATTAATACAAGTTAATGACTCTCTGCCTTTGAGAAACTCAACAGAGAAGATTTCTGATATTTCCTCTGTATTAATTGGTTTTCATTAAGTATTAAGCTACTTGGAAGTTTTTGTTGACTTTAAAACTCTTTAAGTAGATTGGAAATAACTATGGTTGTCTTTACGCAAAAATATCACTGACTCGGCAATAACTTATGCCTTCTTTTGATTTATTTGAGGCTGCAGGTGGCACTCTGGTAGCTGAAGAGGATATTTTAGCCACGGATGTGGTAGTGGAGGCCTCCTTTGCTCATATTTTTTCTCTGTCTTACCTTAAAACACCTTAATCTATCTTTACTCTTTGTTTTAGGCTTAATTAGCCTGACCTTTGTTCTCGGGTCTTTGTTCCTTAACACTGTCTTTATCCTTTAAAACTATGGATTAAAAACCTTGATCTTCAGGATTTTAGGCATTAATCCCTTTACTATTAATTCTCCATTCTGATACACTTTGTTTGTTTGTTTATGCAGGTGGATTTATGCAGTTGGAGGGCTTCTACTAAACCTTGGATCGTGATCCAGATGATTTAAACCTGGATTCAAAACTCGCAGCTCCTTTTTCCTTTGATTTTAGGCCATAGAATCGTCATTCTAGGCCTTTTTTTCACCTGACTGTGACTGGGAAAAACACAGAGAAAACACAGTTTAAACTCTGGAAAAACACACAAACTTATTATAAAATCCTACGGAATTGGGTTAAGATCACTTTAGAGGTTTAATGGAGGGGATGGAGCTATGTGAAATGGAGGAATTTGCAACAAAAAAGGGAGAAAAGCCTTGGTGAAAGTGAAACAGGTGCAAATGGAGTTTGGGCGCGACAGTGAATAAGAGTCGTTAGATTAGGATCATCAATAGCAAAGATCGCCCAATGGAATCACTTGGAGAATAGATGGAGGGTAAAAGACTTTGGGTCGCGATCCGATGTGGGCCATCAGATTAGAATAATGAACGGTCGAGATTGACCGATGAAGTCTTTCGGGAGCGAATTAGGTTAAAAGTGAATGGGGGTGAGATTTAGTTAGGACCGTCCGATCTCAGAGATCGACGGCCGAGATCAAATAAGGAGTTACATTGCGGAGGGGGAAGCAGTATAGCGGAAAACCATTAAAACATCCTCATATACAAAAACAAATCTCAATTTTCTAAAATTTTTTATGGTTTGGGAGATTCGGATGAATCTTTGCAGATATATTTTGCTGAATTTTCCAATTTTTAGTCAGTGTTTTCAAAATGGTTCCCGTGTAGGTGGAAATTAATTTTCAAAAAATAAAATATTTTTTTGTTTCTAACATCCTTATTTACAAAAAACTCTCTCTTTTTTTACACAAAAATTATGGTTTTGGAAATTTGAAAGAATCTTTGAAGGCACATTTTCCAGAAATGTCCTATTTAGCCATCTCTTTTCCGAACAATTTTTTTCCAATCAGAGATGAATCTTGAGAAATGGAATGATGTTTTTGTTCCCAAGATGCCAAACTAAAAAAACCCCTCTCGGGTTTTACACAACTATATTATATTGAGATATTCAAAGGGATCACTAGACCCTATTTTTCATAATTTCAGAAGGAAAAAGCTCAAAGACAATTAGTGACTTGGAGGTCACCTCATCAAATAAGAGTTGCTATCAAATTCAAATTTCTCTTATTTTTCATCCGAAATACACAAATATAGAGCCAAGTAGATTCATTAGTTTTGAATGTCCTATATTTCAGTTCTATTTTTTTAACATAGTTAGGGATATTTATAATAAATCTTGATATTTTTTCAAGATATTTTAGTTTATAATTTGTATAAATACTTCAGAATTTGAAGTAATAGATTGGATTTTTAATGAGAAAGTATACCATTCATTACAAAGTTTTTCACTAAGTTCAAGTGACCTTTTGTAGTAATAAAAGACAAGTTGTTTCAAGATTCATGTGCAATATCCATGTGGTGAAGTTTTTCTCACTGTCTATGTGTTTTTCTTTGTTTCCATGCTTATGTGTTCTTAAATCTGAATTACTTTATAGAAACTATGATGAACACAATTTTTGGAAACATACACTATGAGTCTAGTTGTGGTTAATTTAAATGTTTTCCTCTAATATCAAGTTAAATCATTATTAACTGCTCTTTAGTTTCAATTGAAACTATTGCTTTTCTTCTATTACATTTCATTTAAATACAAAGGATCCAGTAGTATGTCTACCTTGCCATTTTTCACTTAAGCTTGATTATTTATGCATTTGATCATGTTAAGATCTTCTATCTCCATTGCCCAATGGAATTCCCTTGTTGTTCCAACCAAAATCTGAGCCCTTTAACTAGCCTAAAATTCCTAGCAAACAAAACTAAATCTCACAGAGAGATCCCTCTCTCAGTTTAGGAGGGCCAGATCCTAAACTCCAAAGTGATTTTTATGTTACCTCCATGGTTTTTTCTTTAGCCTTGAAATTACGAAGTGCTAACATAGTGGTGACCATACAGGGGAACAATGTTTCATGTTCCTTAGTAAATATTATCAAGTTCTAGATATGATTACTGATGGTGGACAGTGATCAGACACAAGAAGGCTGAATCATTCACCCGGGGACTCCATTTTTAGACAACCTAGAGTTCATAAAATTCATGGCGACTCCACTATCAGAAGAATTCAAAGCTTAATGATGGATCCCGTGGCATAATTGATCACAATGACATGGTATGTAGAAGATCATGTTTCTATTGATGGTTTTAAAGAATATTGGGATATGCTTGAGGATTATCAAATTGATGAAGCTTTTCTAAAGTTTCTTTCTACTTATTTAAAGTCATGCAAATGTAGCTCTGAAGCTAAGATCAAAAAACAAAGAACAATTTACAATAATAGTCTTTACATATGGCAAAAATCACCCATAGGATTCAAGAACCACAAGGTACTAGATATTAGGATTCAATTTATTTTCAAGAATCTTAAGTGGAAATATCGAGATGCCTAACTAGATATTTGGATTCAATATTTTTTTCTTTAGTGGAAAGAAATAATTGAGATGCCTAACTGAACATTAAATACTCGTTTGTAATCATTCAGATCATTACACGTACAGTTGCTAATCAAAAGTTCCACTTCTACAAGTAACAACCCCACCAATGGCATAATCACGCATAAAGAATTTCTGAGCTCAAAGCCCCCAACTTGAGAAGGATATTGAGGTCTTAGAGGATCAAATTCATTCCCACATTATTCACTATCAAAATTCACCTTTTTGAAACCTTTTCCTACCAAAACAAGAGGATACAATGATGCCCTATTATTTTCTGATTAAGGAGTGTTATGCTTTTGAGGATAGATTTGAAAAATTACAGTTGGGAAAATGGTATGATAAAGAGAGCACACATGAACTGTCCAACCATAATGATCAAATTGTAGAAATACTTCAGGGTCATCAAACAAAATATTTTTTTATGATCTCGTACCTGACTACAAGGAGGGTCTTTTCAGCTTGAGTTTCCAGCCATTATTTTGCGATGGAGATCAAATTCACCATGAATTGCCTCTGCCATTACATGTTTCAGTTTTAATTTTGATAAAGCACGGTAAAAAATCCACGTTATTTGAGTAGCTCCTTGGCTGGTTGTATTGGAATTTTTTTATTATTTGATCAAGAATTCTTTCAGAAAATTATTTTAGGATGAGTGTGCAATAAGATTTTTGGCCAAGCATTTATTTTTAGCTTGCAATTTCAGTTTGGTTTGTAGTATGATTTTTTGCAGCATTGTACAATTTGTAGTTGCAGTTGGGTTTCAATTGAAGAGTAGGTTGCAGGTTGTTAGTTTTTGAGGTTGGTAGCAGCCCAATGGATAAGGCACTAATTTTCAAATTCAAATATCCTTGGTTCTTGACACCTCCTAAAGGAGGTGCCATCCCCAGATGGAGCCAGATGTTATCACATATAATTTTTTGTCAAAAATTATTTATATGGGAAAAAAAATTTGGTGTTTAAGGTTGCAGTTGCTCTCAAGATTTTATATATGATTATTATTATGATGGTTTTAAAATCTCCAATTATATCCCACCTCCATGTCTTCTTCTGCCTCCATGTCATATGTTTGTTTCATGGTCAGTTAAAACTATTTTTTTTACCTATACAACACAATAATTTCAAACATGCTTTAAAAACAACTGAGAATTAATTTTCAAAAACTAAAATAGGTTTTTTTTTTAATAAAACCCTTCAAAAAAAAATCTCTCAATTTTCTAAAATCTGTTATGGTTTGGGAGATTCGGCTGAATCTTTGTAGACATATTTTCCTGAATTTTCCAGTTTTTAGCCAGTGTTTTCCAAAACGGTTCCCGTGCAAGTGGAAATAAATTTTCAAAAGCTAAAATATTTTTTTGATTCTAACATCCTTATTTACAGAAACCTCTCTCCGTTTTTATACATACACTATGGTTTGGGAAATTGGAAAGAATTTGTGACGCCACATTTTCCAGAAATGTCCTCTTTAGTCATATATTTTCCGAACATATTTTGGCCAATCAGAGATGAATATTGAGAAACTAGAGGAGGTTTTGGTTCCTAAGATTCAAAACTACAAAAACCTCTCTCATATTTTACACAACTATCTCATATTGAGATATTCAATGGGATCACTAGACCCTAGTTTTAAGAATTTCGGGAGGAAAAAGCTCAAAGACAGTTAGTGACTTGGAGGTCACCTCATCAAATACGAGTTGCTATCAAATTCGAATTTCTCTTATTTTTCACCATAAATCCACAAATATAGTGCCAAGTAGATTCATTAGTTTTGAATGACCTATATTTCAGTTCTATTTATGTAACACAGTCAGGGATATTTGTAATAAATCTTTATATTTTTTCAAAATGTTTTAATTTAGAATTTGTATAAATAGTTCATAATTTGAAGTAATAGATTTTGGGGTTTGTAATGAGAAAGGCTACCATTCATTGTAAAGTTTTTCACTAAGTTCAAGTAACCTTTTTCAGTAATACAACACAATTTGTTTCAATATTCATGTGCCATATCTATGTGGTGAAGTGTTTCTCACTGTCTATGTGTTTTTCTTTGTTTCCATGTTTATGTGTTCTTAAATATAAATTACTTTATAGAAACTGTGATGAACATAATTTTTTGAAACATACACTCTGATTCTAGTTGTGGGTAATTTAAATGTTTTCTTCTGAAATCAAGTCAAAGAAGTATTAATTTCTCTTTAGCTTCAATTAAATCTATTGGTTTTCTCTATTACATTTCATTTAAATCCAAAGGATCTAGTAGTATGTCTACCTTTCCCTATTGCACTTAAGCTTGATTATTTCTGAATTTGATCATCTTAAGCTCTTCTGACTCCATTTCCCAATGGCCTTCCCTTGTTGTTCCAAACAAACCAATTCAAAAACCAAAATCTGAGCCCACTAACTAGCCTAAAATTCCAAGCAAACAAAGCTAAATCTTACATAGAGATCCCTCTCTGAGTTTAGGAGGGCTAGATCCTAAAATCCAAAGTGGCTTTGATGTTACCTCCAAGGTTTTTTCTTCATCCTTGAAATTACGGAGTGCTAACAACTATCATTTGTATTTTTATAGAATTAATTGAGCACAATTATAAAGTCACATGAAGGCCATGATGGATTACGCAATCAAGGAAGGTGTTGTAGCCCCTACAACACCCTCCAAAAAACCCCCCATTTCAAATTTTTGGAGCCCCTTAAAACTAGAGAGAAACCAAGTGAATAATCCATAAGGCCAAGTCGCCAAGTCGCAATAAACTCATTTTTAGAAAACTGCGACTCTGTGACCTTGCGACACCGCGACCTAAGGGTCGCAAGGTCGCAAGGTCGCCAAGTCGCAAAGTTAAATTTTTGATGAAAACTGTGACCCTGCGACCCCCAGGTCACCAGGTCGCAAGGTCGCGAGGTCGCAAAATTCCAATTTTAATGACAAGTGCGACCCAGCGACCTTGCGACCCTGCGACCCCAGGTCGCCAGGTCGCAAGGTCACGAGGTCGCAAAACGCTGGAATAACTAGATTTGCGACCCAGCGACCCCGCATTAAATGCCCGCACGTGCGACCTTTTATATAAAGGAGGTCGCTAGGTCGCATTTTTCACATTCAGCGAATTGAAAGAAAACGTCTCTGACAGCTCGAATGGCGCGATTTTCCCCGGTAAGTTGCCATTTCCCTTCTGTTTTTTCCATTATGAGCATTTCTTACCAAACCCATGTCTTCTTAGGCCTTTAATTTGCCCCCTGTATGAGCTTTTACATTTTTGTTTCAGTTTAGGATTGTTTATGACCCTGCTTTCACCACAACTGCCCAAGCTCACCACATTTCCTGCTCATATTTTCATGGCCTTGTCCCCTTCTCCCAAAGCCACCCCTCAACTCTGCCTGGACCCTTTTAGCCTTATAATTTTCTAGTTAGAGGGAGAAAACCTTCACGCCGCGCGTGGCCAAAACCCCCCTGCAAGCCCTAGCGCGACCTGCGACCCAGCAACCTAGTCGCGAGGTCGCAAGGTCGCATTTTCTTTGGATTTTGGAAATTGTGACCCAGCGACCCAGCGACCCAGTCTCAAGGTCGCAAGGTCGCATTTCTCAATTTTTCGAAGAGTTGCAACTCAGCGACCCAGCGACCTAGTCGCGAGGTCGCATGGTCACATTTTCCTCTGTTTTCGAAATTTGCGACCCCGCGACCCTGCGACCAAGTCGCAAGGTCGCAAGGTCACATCTGGGTTTCTTCTTGCAATCTGCGACCTAGTAAACCAGTGACCAATTTTGCATGTGTCTCATCTGAAGTTCATTGATAAACTGTAATTGGATTTATATCATCATGTCGTTCTTATCCTGGGATTCCTTTATGAATTTGACAGGTGAACTTGAAGGAGACGCGGAGTGTATACCTGTTATATCAGATTCTAGCGACATGGCACCCCCAGTGTCTCGGAAGAAGGACAAGCAAGTGGTAGAAGAAATTGAGGAGCTGGACATGATATCCCCACCCCCGATATACAGGGATACACTATGTACATTTGCAAAAGAAGACAGCATGCGATGGTACCAAGTGTATCATGAGTTCGCCATACCGGAAGAGGAATTCCCAGAAGATCTCCCAGACAAGGAAATATAATTACAAGTCAAAAGGTCCAAACTGCATCTCGCAAGGGCGCATCCGGCCATATTTCCATGCCCAGAGGTTGTAGACTGGATCATACAGAAAACAGATCCCAAGAAGTTCGTGATCCGAGACAGTGAAGGCAGGGCTTTCGCTACGCTCGTAGGCTTGGATGCCCATCTTTTATTACTCGTTGCCTCACCCAGAAGAGTACTTCACACCAGAATGGGCTATTGCTCACACAGTTCCTGTAGTTGATACTATTAGACAATGGTGGGAGGAGCCCAAGAAATTTAAAGTCAAGAAAGACCAGGAATATCCGGTGGCTAGCCTGAGAAAGGTTTATAAATTAGTAGCCACCATGCTTTGCAGACTTTACGGGCGCTCTGATTGCTCCACCTTCAGCGGTACTTGGGCTACTATCATGGAGCATGTAACGGCACATGGCACCTGTTGGGTCTCAATCTAGTCTCCTAAACTGAGTTCATTTAATTGTCAACCAGGATTTGTAAACTGCTGAAGTGAAATGTACCATATGTACCTAGGTGCTTGTTTCCTAGTGCGTTGTGTGTAGTGTTTTGTGATGTTTTGGTCTTTTATGTTGATTTATGATGTTTTGGTCTTTTGAAGTTTTATGTTTACAATGAAAATGCCTAGAAAACTAATGAAAAGAAATTGGTGGTCAAGAACACAGTTGAGCCTAATGTATGGAATGGAAAATGTAATCAAACTTGATGATGACTTCTTAGACAAATGACACAAACTAGACTTGAGAAATGATCACTAAATATGCAAGTTTTCTAACTAGACAGTTAGACACTAATCATGATGCAACATTTTATTCTAAGCTCATCTATTCCATGACTAATTCCTAGTTCTATTCTGCAATTTCAATTGAATGTCACAGAGCCTATACTCAAAGAGTTATTGGTTTTTTTTTCAAGGTAGTTCTTTTGAGAAAGAGCTCTGTTTATGATGAGGAATTTGCAGAGATATTTCAGACCTTGTAATGATGTTATCTTCTGTTCCTATGGTTATGGATCACTGGTGGTTTTCAGAACAAAAAGATATTTGTAAATAATGAAGGCTGTCTTATGAATCATATCAACTAAAGTGATCTACTGTGCAAAGGGTGACAATGTGACTATGAGATGTAAGTGCAATGAATTAATTTAAACATGAGCTTAAGATGCTTCTGAACTAGAACAATGTTAACTATAAGCCATCATCAAACTTGAAACAAAGTAGCTGGACATGAATTAAATGAAAAATGAAACTCTGGAGCGTTCTAACTAACATGCATTATTCTATGAAGTTACACAATTTGTTTGTTCATCATTAGTGATATTTTGGAAAAATTCCTTCTTGTGGAAGAGGTAGAACAATTCTGACTGTGGACTTGTATGCAATTGAAAGCAAATGAACTGAAAGCAAATGAAAAACTTAGTTATCACATCACGGTCATATCTTGAACTTCTTAAGGATGTCTTGGAAGAATTTCTTCCTGTGGAAGAGTGATTAGAACAAGTGCAACTGTGATAGTGAAGACTAAAAACTACAACTAATTCCTACAATACTATAGCTATTCATCATTCATTGTTATGATCTGTTGGAAGAATGTCTTCTTGTGAAAGAACTGGAATGAATATAACTACATTATCTAGTTAAAAACAAATACAAATTCAACTCCTATCCTACAGTACCATAGTCATTAAACATTCATCATTTTAATTTATTGGAAGAGTGTCTTCTTGTAGAAGAACTGGAATGAATATGACTACAGTAGCTAGTTAAAAACAAATACAAATTTAACTCCTATCCTACAATACCATAGTCATTAAACATTCATCATTTTAGTCTGTTGGAAGAGTGTCTTCTTATGGAAGAACTAGAATGAGTACGACTACAGTAGATAAAACAAAACAACTACCAATTCAAATGCAGAATGTAAAGACAGCTAGGAAAAACTTATCTAGTTTACGCAAAAGAAATCCGTGCAAGGGGCAGGGGCCCTCTTCCACTTGACGGCATTCAACTCCAAATTAAATCACGCCTTCAAGATAATTTTGTCTGCTCCATTAACGATGCAATAGTTTGAACATAATGCTCTGTGTCTTCAAAGACGTAACACAGAGTTTACACAAAATCTAGCAGCAAATCTAACACAAAATTTCTAACTAAGCTCTCGGCCTAATCAAGAGTTTATAAATTAAATGCAAGTAACAATAATTACAATAATTTAGGAATGATGTCTTTCCTTATCCAAATCATCTTAGGAGTCTTTGAGGTGGCTGCGTGAAGGAGAAAAGACACCTGGACTGAGACAGTCCTAGTAGGAGTATTCCTTCACAAATGTGTTCCCACGTGCATAACCGTACCCAGAATTCATTTCCTCTTCCATGACGAGCAACACACCATGTAGGCACGACGTGGATCATGCCCATATGCGTTTTTCCTCAAGAGGCCACCTAGAACATGCTCAAACATAAAGGTAGCTGCAGAATCGCCGGTTAGCTACAGAATGCCTGCATTCTGCAGCTAGTTCCGGTCAAAATGCTTAACAATGGCAACAATCACAAAATTCAACAATTCAGTCATGTAAACCATTATAGAAGTAATTTTAACTATTTTTATTGATCAATTGGGTTTAAAATGGAAATGGACAAGGGAAAAATGAGGTAAAATGAGGTGAAGGAAAGCACAAATTTGAGGCTCAACATACCCCCACTGCTGTCTCTTTGCATGTCCTCATGCAAATTATCCTATGAATACAGAGGCTTCTGCAAGGACATCTAATCCCCTTCTTCTCCTTTGTCTGAAAGCTAGAGGCCTTCTGGGTTTCCTGATCACAAGTTTGAACCTGAGGTTTGTGAGTGCCCTGATCAACTTTTTGTTCCTTGTCTTCATCTTCTCATTGGTCCTCTCCACTTTGTCTATATGCAGGGATAAGGTTGATTTCATGTCAGTCTTGAGCTTGATTTGATCTTTGAGAATTTCATTCTCATTTTTGATGTGTCTATTCAATAATTCCAACTCATACCTATCCCTCCTTAATATATCAATTTCAGTCAGTGGAGGACTGGGGGTTCTCTCTTCTCTTTCTGAAGCTGTCCTCTCTAAAGTTTCCACATAATCATAGATTTTCTGTTGAGCAGGATCAATCTCAGGGGTGCCTTCATAAAAATCTTCATCATCATACTCTTCCATGGATGTTTCTTCATCTTCAATATTGATTACCCCTGTTTGTTTGATTGGTGTTTTCTTCAGTTTTCCTTTTAATCTGTGGCTTCTCCTAAGCTGAGAGGACCCCTCTCCTTTCTCTATAACAGATTCCTTGATTATCTTCTTTTCCTTTAGTTGGCTCTTGATTCGAGTCAACTTCTCCAAAATGACTTCCTCACTGATTTCTTGAACTGGTTTGTCAATTTTACCTTTTGAAGTCCTCCATTTCCTACTTCTCTTTGTGGGCTGTGGTTCAGGTGATAGTTCTTTTGCTTCTTCAAAATGATTTCTTATTAAGAAATCATCCCATGTATCATTTGTTTTAGATAGATGATGCATAATTAAAATTTTGACCAACCCATGATGATACAGGGTTGTCTCTAAAAACTGAACTCTTCTCTGAACACAGGAAGCCATTTTCTTCAGACTTTGATACAAGAAATATGGTAAATTCAAATCTTCTCCCAGAAAATGCAACATTAGTCTAATGTGGTAGACATAAAATGTCCCATATCTACCCTCACATGTAACAAATTTTTGTAAAAGAAGTAGTATATTTCTCCATTTGCTTTTCAATGTTGTACTGGGAATTCCCTTCTTGAACACACTAACATCCATATTTGGTGATTTTAAAATTTGTTTCCAGGAGTCATTGTGGAATTCCCTATTTTTAAACCATCTTTCTCCAGTTCTGGACAATCCTGTAGCCTCTGCTATAAAAACTTCAGTAATAGTAAACTTGACATCCCCTATTTCAACTTCAGTACCTTGGAATGATCTGGCAAATGTTTTGGTGACTTCCTTATGGAAGCCATTAAATTTTTCCAAGAATTGAAGCCATCCTATTTGTTGTAACATCTCCTTGCATTGTGGGTAACCTTCTAAATATTTTGATCCCACAGGCTCAGTCCTTACGATGAAACCCATGATGTTTTTCAATATCAAATTAACACTCTTCTCTACCCACAAAACAATGTCTTTTACTTTCGGATTAAAATGGCTTCAAACTCTAAATGAAAATGGCTTCAATTTTGGAATGACATACCTTTGATTTATAATAGCAACAGCTTCAAAACCTCTGGCTGGTATGCCTCTGTTTGATAATGAAAAATGCCTTCGAAACCTCGGACTGATGTACTTCTGTTGAACTTTGGAGTGATATGAAAGCAATTTCAATTTTCGAGCTAATATGTCTCTGATAGACAGTGGTAGATGATTTCAAGTTTATTTTTGTGCAATACCTCCGTCTTTGGTAACAGAAAGACTTCAAACTCAATCACTGATAAACACTTCTGTTTCTAGTAACAACAGACTTCAAACTCATCCTCTGTCTCTGATAACAACAGACTTCAAACTCAATCACTACCACACCTCTGTCTTTGGTAGCAAAAGTCTTCAATTTTAGCACCTCTGTCTTCTGGTAGCAACAGGCTTTAAACTCTACACGGCCACAATTCTGTGTTGACAGTGAAAATGCTCCAAACTTCGTTCACAGTGATATGCTATCTGTTCACGGGATCAAGTGGTTTTGACTTCTCACACTGTTATACTTCCAAATTTACCTCTTCTGTTCTGCTCCTGATGATAATAATGCTTCTGCCTTCGGAATGGAATACTGGCTACGGAATGACGTTATGGCAAATGGTCATGGCATAGAGTGGTGGAGTGAGGTGGAGGATTGTATTAATGATTGAGGAGACGGCGGAGGATTTACGACGGCAGGAAAAATCTTCATCATTAAATAACTTGGTTAAGAGTCGTGGGAAATTCAAATGCTTTGGCCGTTTCACCGCTTAAATGCTATCGGATAGAAAATTTGAAATGAAGGATTTTAATACAAGGTCTGTAGAGGGTTTGTTTGGTGTTTGATCAATAAAACAATTAAAACAACCTTTTGAATAATCCACAACTAAACTATGCTAAACTTTTATGAAGTGCCATCGTAATTTAAATTTGTTACCTCTGCCCTTTATTTGATGTTTTTGTAGCCTTTGTCTTCTCTGCTCATCTTTGGAGGAATCTTTCACAATTTTCTTGATATTTTTTATTCATGAATTCACTGGATCACTTTGTTGTAATTCTGATGTCTGCTGGTTGATGCCTTCAGGGTTCATAGCTGCGAAAGGACTGTCAGGCTGCAGAAAGGCTGATCAGCTGCAGAATGTTCACTGAGCTGCAGAATGTTCCTGTAGAACACTTTAATCATGAAAATGAAATGTTTTTGGAGGATGGATGAAATGTTATGAAAATGGATGAAAATGGATGATGGATTATGATATGTATGAAGTGGATAATGGAATAAAATGGATTCGGTTCATGGAATGAAGGAACATAAGGGTTGTACTGCAATTCATGGCATATTTTATTCACTTGCAGCAAGATATCAAATTCTATGTTTTGACATGAAAATGAAGTGAATGGAAGATGGAGTGTAATGAATGAGATGTGGAATGGAGTGAAATGTGAATGATGGATGAGATGAAGTATGGATGGATAAGTGAATGGAGTGAGATGAAATGAATCATAAGTACTATGGCACTGAACTTATGATTTTTATAACAGCTGCTTAGAAACAAAAATGGGAAAAGTTAGAGTGTCAGAGAAACTCTGATTTTCACCCTATCTTTTCTGTATAAGCATGCCAATCAGTGATTGGTTTTCATGTTTATACCTTTATTTTTTTTTTATTTTTTTTTTTATTTTTTTTTTTCAAAAGAGAAATGCTTCAGAAAATTTAATCAAGTTGATGAAGAAGAGAGACTCTTCTTCATTAACTTCACATCATTGTCTCTTTGGAACTTCTTGACAAACTCTTCTCTTGAGAGTGGCTTGTGGTATAGCTTCAGTCTATGGCCATTCACAAGAAAAGTGACCTCCTCTTCATCTATAGTTCTGATTTTTTCTGCCCCATTATCAAAAATTCGAACAATTTCATATGGCCCAAGCCAATGTGTCTGAAATTTCCCTTGAAAATCCTTGAATTTTGAATCAAACAAGAGAGCCCAATCACCCTCTTTAAATTTCTTCTCCTTGATGTACTTGTCATGCCATCTAGCCCTTTGCTGTTGGACTAGACTTGTTTTCTGAACTGCATCTTGTCTGATCTCATCCAATTCATTAATTTTCTCCAGTCTATGCTTTTGTGCCTCCGTTAGATCAAGTCCTAGCTGAACTGCCATCTTGAATGTTTGAATTTGGAACTCTATAGGAAACAAAACTTGCTTCCCATAAACAAGATCATAAGGAGTATGGCCTGTTGTGTTTCTCCATGTAGTTCTATAGGCCCACAAGGCTTCAGGAAGCCTATCTACCCAATCTCTTCTATGTAGATGAGCAGTCTTTGTTAGGATTCCTTCAATGACTTTATTAGTGGATTCCACTCGACCATTTGCTTGTGGATGATAAGGAGTAGATGTTCTATGTCTGATTTTGTACTTCTCCATCATTTGCTCCACTAGCCTTGATGTAAATTGAGCTCCTTGATATGTAACAATTTCCCTTGGGACACCAAAACGAGTAAAAATATCCTCAAAAAGAAAAGTAACTACAGATGATTCATTAGCAACAAGTAATGGTTTAGCTTCTACCCACTTAGTAACATAATCAGTGCAAACTAATATGTATTTCTTTTGTCTTGATGGAGGACTAATAGGTCCTGCAAAATCCAAAGCCCATTTTTCAAAAGGTTCAATGTGTACCTGAGGTTGTAATGGCATCTCACCTGAAGGAGAAGGTTTCCCTACCCTTTGGCAATTGTCACACCTTTTGACATATTCCCTTGCATCTTTAAACAAAGATGGCCAATAATATCCTAAGTTAAGGATCTTATAGGCTGTCCTCTTATCTGCAAAGTGTCCGCCACAAGGTTCATCATGACATGCCTTGAGAATTTCAGGCATCTCATCTTTACAAACACACCTTCTAATGATCAAATCTGAACCTGTCTTGTACAACTCATTAGCGACCCATGAATATCTTGCACTATCATTAATGATTTTTCTTTTATCCCTTACATTCATAATTGAAGGAAATTTTCCTGAAACTAAATAATTAGCAATATCAGCAAACCATGGAGTTTGAGTAGAAACTGCAAAAAGATATTCATCAGGAAATTGATCTTCAACCGCAGTGTCATCTTTGATATTTTGAATTCTAGACAGGAAGTCAGCCACAATGTTTTGTTTTCCAGGCCTATCTAGAATAGTAATGTTGAATTCTTGCAATAATAACAACCATCTTATAACTCTACCATTAGTGATTGATTTATTCATTAAATATCTAATGGCAGAATGATCAGTGTGAATAAAAGTTTCATAGCCTGTTATATAGTGTCTAAATTTGTTAATGGCATGAACAACGGCTAAAAACTCTTTTTCAGTTACAGTATAGTTTAACTCTGCAGGAGTCAAATTTTTACTGATATAATAGATGGCATAGGGAATTAAATCTTTCTGTCCCAATACTGCTCCCAGAGCTGCATCGGAAGCATCTGTCGAGATATGAAAAGGTAACTTCCAGTTAGGTCCCCTTAATATAGGTGCTTCAGAAATTTTGGTTTTCAGGGTTTCAAAAGCTAACTGGCAATCAGAAGTCCACTTAAATTCACAATCTTTGGTGAGTAATTTGAAGAGAGGAGGTGCTATTTTGGTGAAGTTTTCTATAAATCTCCGATAGTACCCAGTAAATCCTAGAAAACTTCTTACATCTCTTTGACAACTTGGAATGGATAGGTTAGAAATAACTTCAACTTTCGCCTCATCAACTCTAATCCCATCCCCTGAAATGTGGTGCCCTAAAACAATACCTTCGGTGAACATCATAAAACATTTTTCATGACTAAGAGAAAGGTTTGCTTCTTGACATATTTTTAAGACTTTTCCAAGTTTTCTAAAGCCTCTTCAAATGTATCCCCATAAACTGTAAAATCATCCATGTACACCTCTACACAGTCATGTATCAGATCAGAAAAAATTCCTAATACTGTCCTTTGGAATGTTGCAGGTGCATTGCACAATCCAAATGGCAATACTCGGTAGGCATAGGTACCCCAAGGACAAGTAAATGTGGTTTTATCTTGGTCTTCAAGTGCTACTTGGATTTGATTGTAACCACTAAATCCATCCGGGAATGAAAAGTACTTTTTACCTGCTAATGTATCTAATACTTGATCTATGAAAGGTAAGGGAAAATGGTCTTTAAGAGTAGCTTTATTCAGTTCTCGGTAGTCAACACAGACCCTCCATTTTCCATTTTTCTTAGGTACAATTACTAAAGGGGAAACCCATTGACTATCTGAAATAGGATAAATGAAGTTAACATTTAACAATTTTTGTAATTCTTCCTTGACAATTTCCCTAAGATTTGGATTCATCCGTCTTTGAGGTTGTCTGATTGGTTTGCAATTTGCCTCTATATAGATGTGATGAGTACAAGTCTTGGGACTTATCTCTTTCATGTCAGTGTATTCCCATGCATATGCAGAATAATGTCTCTGTAATACTTTGACTAGCTCTTCTTGTTGAGATTTTTCCAGGTTTTTGTTTATGTTCAAGGTTTTGCCTGGAAAAATTTCACTTGTAGAACTGCCAAATTTGTCCATAGAATGAAGAGACATCTGTCTAGATGACAAGAAATCAATATTGGATTTCTCTTGAAATGATTCTTGTTTGTGCTCTGGAGAAGATTCAAAATTTTCTAGAGTATTCAGAATTTGATTATCTTCACTAATTTCTGAAATTGTGAAGAGTGGTTGCAAATATTCTTGATCCTCTATCCATTGAGTGTCATCTAGATCTTTAATTGTCCTAGCTGGAGGATATAAATTGAATTTCTTTGTTGAACTTCCATCAGAAATATACATATCACCGGACCTACAACTAATAAAAGCATCAGCTGTAGCCAACCAAGGTCTTCCTAGTATGACAGGATGGCCTCCTAGATTATTCTTGGGTGTCAGGATCATGAAATCCACGGGGTACTCCCAAGAGTCTAGGGACACTGGAATGTCTTCTATTACCCCATCTGGTCTGATCACAGATCTATCTGCTAATTGTAATAGTGTGGGTGTAAAGAAAAGATTAGGAAGTTTCAGTTTGTCCATGATTTGTCTACTCATGATATTTATTGCTGCTCCTAAGTCAATGAGTGTGTTTTGAATTTCAATTCCATTGATGTGAATTTTGACAGCTGGATTTCCTGGGTCAAGGTACTTTGGAATAGTAGTCTTACCCATCATAATATCTGCTATTTGTCCTACCAGTTGAATTTTCTTGGTTTCTCTTATTCTTTTCTTTGTTGTCTTCATACTCAACTCCTTTATTGTTTTGGCTAAAATTGGGATTTCCTTGATGGCTTGCAATAATGGAATTTTAATGCAAACATTTCTCAATTCATCCAAGAAATCATAATTATGCACCATTATTTGTTTTTCTACACCTTTGTCAATTTGTAATCTTTCCGGAAAGGGAGGTATAGAAGTAGATGTGGATGGTTGCTCTAATACTGGAGTTGGGCTTATTGGATCTTTTTGTTTCAGTTTTTCAATGTTTTGGTCTTGAAAGGATGTTCCTTCCTCAAGACTTTTATTAACCCGTAGGGAGTCTTCCTCAGAATTATCTTGTTCTTGTATGATCACAGAAGGTTTCCTCTTCTCAAGTATCCTTCCAGACCTAAGTTGAACATCACTAAGGTCTAGAGGAGTAATTAAATAAGTTGGAAATTGTTGTCCTTCTATCATATATGTATTCTGGGGGTTCTTATTATTGGGGTTTGGTATGGGCTGAGCTGGTAATTGATTGGATTTTGAGGGAATGGTAATGGAAGTGGTTGATTTTGATGAGGTTGGTTCAGATGATGTTGTTGAGAATTTTGTTGAAAATTTTGTTGAAGATTTTGAGGAAAATTTTGTTGAGGATTTTGAGGATAAAATTGTGGATATGGTGGATAGGATGGTGGATACTGATAATATGGAGAGTATCTTCCATAGGAACCTTGTGATCCTTGTGCCCAAGCTTGAGATTGATTTTGAAATTGGGGCCAAGGTTGCTGCCAAGAATTCCAAGGTGAAGGTTGATTATACATTTGATCATGAAATCCTTGTGTCTGAGATCCCTGCCAAGGTCTTCTAGATACAAAGTTAAGAGATTATGTGGAATCTGTAGGAGTTTCTTCTTGAAAAACAGCCTTGAGACCAGGAAGAGAAGGACAATTCTTAGTCTCATGTTTCTCAGAACAAATAACACAAGTTTCTACAACTTTTACATCTAAAGGACACTCTCTCAAGGCATGTTTCTTCCTACATTTGGGACAAAAGATTGCCAAGGCATCAGATTCAGCCTTTTGCTTGTTTTGTATCTTGAGGGTGTCTATTTGTTCACTAAGACTCCCCAAGATGTCAGATTTAAAATCATCAAGCATGTGTCCTATTTCTGATCTACTTACTGTCCCAGAAGCAGAGTTACTTGCTCTTGCAAGAGCAGGATCTCTTGGACCTTTGACAGTTTTGGATTTCCCTCTGGAAAGGTTGATACATAACTCAGATATTTCAGGTAATGTGAGTTGTGATATATCCCCTTTTCCCATCATGTTAAGGATATCCAACCATTCATCCCTAATGGTTTTCAACAAAAGAGCTTTTAAAGTGTCTTGATCTAGGTTCTCCATTTGTGCCCTTTTTATGTTGTATTTAAATCTTTCCAACAAATCTTCTAAGTTTTCATCTTCTTTTTGTAACATTTTGAACACTTCTTCCTTATGATTAACCGGCATACAATAATCCAAGTATCTCTCTAGAAATGCTTGTTTCATGTCTTCCCATGTCCTAATGGAACTATTGTTTAAGCTCATAAACCACTTCAATGCTGCTCCTTTCAGAGTTGAAGGAAATAATTTCAATTTTTGAGCATCTTGAAGATAGTCATAAGTCCTACACAGCACTTCAAATTCGAATAAGAAAGTTTCAGGATCCTCGGTTTTAAGTCCATAGAAGTTCGGAAGGACAGAAGGTGAAATGTTTTTCATGGTTGTATTGGTTTCTTCATCAAGTATAGGGAACCCAAAAGAGCTTCCTATTCTACCTCTTCCTCCATCTGCACCTCTACCTCCTATTCCTCCTTCTCCTCTACCTCTACCTCTACCTCCTCCAAATAATGTGTGTTCTCCATTAACAACTCCTCCTCCTCCTTCTTCTGCCATGGTTGACTCTCCTGTGGAAGTAGATAAATTTGTATCCTCAACAAAGGTTTTTGGATCCTCTTCTATGGCAGGTTCAGTGGATGAAGTGGAAGGTTTCTTTAATGGAATAGGTGACCTTATATCTTCTAGAAGTCCAGGATCAGTAAAGAATGGAAGATGGGTTTGAGTTGAAGGTGTACTAGCTCTGGATCTAGATGAAACAAGTGGTGTTCTAGATGTCAAACTTCTGCCTCTGCTGCTTATAAATCTTCCCCTTGAATCTCTCTCCCTACGCATAAAATTGTTTTTGGATGCTAATAAACAAAGGTTACCTAGTTTTCACTTCCCCGGCAACGGCGCCAAAATGTTGTGTCTCAATCTAGTCTCCTAAACTGAGTTCATTTAATTGTCAACCAGGATTTGTAAACCGCTGAAGTGAAATGTACCATATGTACCTAGGTGCTTGTTTCCTAGTGCGCTGTGTGTAGTGTTTTGTGATGTTTTGGTCTTTTATGTTGATTTATGATGTTTTTGGTCTTTTGAAGTTTTATGTTTACAATGAAAATGCCTAGAAAACTAATGAAAATAAATTGGTGGTCAAAAACACAGTTGAGCCTAATGTATGGTATGGCAAATGTAATCAAAAACACTGAAGCAACATCTGAACTATGACTGAATAGAAACAAGAGCTTGATGATGACTTCTTAGACAAATGACACAAACTAGTCTTGAGAAATGATCACTAAATATGCAAGTTTTCTAACTAGACAATTAGACACTAATCATGATGCAACATTTTATTCTAAGCTCATCTATTCCATGACTAATTCCTAGTTCTATTCTGTAATTTCAATTGAATGTCACAGAGCCTATACTCAAAGAGTTATTGGTTTCCTTTCAAGGTAGTTCTGTTGAGGAAGAGCTCTGTTTATGATGAGGAATTTTGCAGAGATATTTCAGACCTTGTAATGATGTTATCTTCTGTTCCTATGGTTATGGATCACTGGTGGTTTTCAGAACAAAAAGATATTTGTAAATAATGAAGGTTGTCTTATGAATCCTATCAACTAAAGTGATCTACTGTGCAAAGGGTGACAATGTGACTATGAGATGTAAGTGCAATGAATTAATTTAAACATGAGCTTAAGATGCTTCTAAACTAGAACAATGTTAACTATAAGCCATCATCAAACTTGAAACGAAGTAGCTGGACATGAATTAAATGCAAAATGAAACTCCGGAGCGTTCTAACTAACATGCATTATTCTATGAGGTTACACAATCTGTTTGTTCATCATTAGTGATATTTTGGAAGAGTTCCTTCTTGTGGAAGAGGTAGAACAGTTCTGACTGTGTAATTGTATGCAATTGAAAGCAAATGAACTGAAAGAAAATGAAAAACTTAGTTATCACATCACGGTCATATCTTGAACTTCTTAAGGATGTCTTGGAAGAATTTCTTCTTGTGGAAGAGTGATTAGAACAAGTGCAACTGTGATAGTGAAGACTAAAAACTACAACTAATTCCTACAATACTATAGCTATTCATCATTCATTGTTATGATCTATTGGAAGAATGTCTTCTTGTGAAAGAACTGGAATGAATATAACTACAGTATCTAGTTAAAAACAAATACAAATTCAACTCCTATCCTACAGTACCATAGTCATTAAACATTCATCATTTTAGTTTATTGGAAGAGTGTCTTCTTGTGGAAGAGCTGGAATGAATATGACTACAGTAGCTAGTTAAAAACAAATACAAATTTAACTCCTATCCTACAATACCATAGTCATTAAACATTCATCATTTTAGTCTGTTGGAAGAGTGTCTTCTTATGGAAGAACTAGAATGAGTACGACTACAGTAGATAAAAACAAAACAACTACCAATTCAAATGCAGAATGTAAAGACAGCTAGGAAAACTTATCTAGTTTACGCAAAAGAAATCCGTGCAAGGGGCAGGGGCCCTCTACCACTTGACGGCATTCAACTCCAAATTAAATCACGCCTTCAAGATAATTTTGTCTGCTCCATTAACGATGCAATAGTTTGAACATAATGCTCTGTGTCTTCAAAGACATAACACAGAGTTTACACAAAATCTAGCAGCAAATCTAACACAAAATTTCTAACTAAGCTCTCGGCCTACTCAAGAGTTTATAAAGTAAATGCAAGTAAAAATAATTACAATAATTTAGGAATGATGTCTTTCCTTATCCAAATCATTCTAGGAGTCCTTGAGGTGGCTGCGTGAAAGAGAAAAGACACCTGGACTGAGACAGTCCTAGTAGGAGTCTTCCTTCACAAATGTGTTCCCACGTGCATAACCATACCCAGAATTCATTTCCTCTTCCATGACGAGCAACACACCATGTAGGCACAACGTGGATCATGCCCATATGCGTTTTTCCTCAAGAGGCCACCTGGAACATACTCAAACATAAAGGTAGCTGCAGAATCGCCGGTTAGCTACGGAATGCATGCATTCTGCAGCTAGTTCCGGTCAAAATGCTTAACAATTGCAACAATCACAAAATTCAACAAGTCAGTCATGTAAACCATTCTAGAAGTAATTTTAACTATTTTTATTGATCAATTGGGTTTAAAATAGAAATGGACAAGGGAAAATGAGGTAAAATGAGGTGAAGGAAAGCACAAATTTGAGGCTCAACAGC